>JAOPUH010110399.1:0-11054 GCA_027123175.1 Urophycis cirrata | reverse complement strand
AGGGGGTGTTGGTTGTTTGGTGGAAAGAGAGATGCTCTTTAGATCTTCTTGAAAGCTGCAGGCGACCTAACGCACACACA
The DNA here is from genome assembly GCA_027123175.1 of Urophycis cirrata. Classification (NCBI taxonomy): domain Eukaryota; kingdom Metazoa; phylum Chordata; class Actinopteri; order Gadiformes; family Phycidae; genus Urophycis; species Urophycis cirrata. The sequence goes on along the minus strand of JAOPUH010110399.1, from coordinate 10,974 downwards.
CACACACACACACACACACACACACACACACATCAATTGTGCCTCAGCATACAGCCCTCACACACAAACATGTACACACACACATACACACAAACACACACGCACAGACAATGACTTCAATCAGTGAGCCTTCTCTACTAATTCTGTTTCCAGTGTCCTACTGTTTCAGTCTCGGCCAGGGGCTCTGTTGTAAAACTGACTATCGACCCTTACTCCTGCAGCCTTGTCTACCAAATGAGGAGGTGAATTTAAAGGCCTGGAATCACTTTTTCACTGTCTTATCCATGGCGCCACCTGTTGAAGGTTCTACAGTTCTATTTTGATCACTCTAAGCAGTCAATGTGCAAAAGAAAAGAAGGAAAATGTGAGCTCAACCCAGTTAACCTAGCTGGATGAAAGACATCAAATATCATGCCATGTGAAAAATAAAAATAACACAAATGGCATCCCATTGCAGCCTCATGTCCTCAAACATCTAGCCAAGTTGGTTCATGCTAATAGGATAATTACTGTACATTTTCACAGCACTATGTGAAATGCTTCAGAAGTGTATTCCACAATCACATATTTATATTAGATTGAATTCATGGAACTGTTTTTTATATTAAATATCTATACAAGATTTGGGTTTTCATATGTGTATACTAAAATGTAATTATTTAGTTTGCAGATAAAATTGAGTATCCTAAGTACATTTGTGTTTTTATGATATTTTTATAAAGTTCAGTGAAATTAATCGGTTGAATTAATTTGTTTATAAAAAATGTGATTATATTTAATATAGTTGAATATGTTTGATATGTATAATTATTTATGATCTAGGGAAATCCTGAAAAGCAGAATAGGCGTATGTCCAAATAGTAATACATTAGGGATTTGGCCAAGAGAAAATTATGGTGCCATCATTACAAATGATAATAATACTAAAGACTCTGAGACATCCAAAAAAAAAGTATTATTATTACATTATTATTACATTATTTTCAAGTTCACACTCTTTCGATTATTCTTTTTCATTGCGATTGAGACCCCCAAGAGTGCCAAGTACCTCAGCAGCAAGGCCATCCACAAAAATGGGCAATTTTACTGTAAAAAAAAACTCAGGATTATCTTAAATTATTAGTCTACAGTTTCAGTAACTGTTACTCAACTAAATCAACTAAAATGTCTGAAAAAGTTTAAGGTTCAGAAAGTTTGCTACATTTTAGAAAGTTTGGAAAGGTAAGAAAGTTAGAGAAGCAAAACCCTAGAGAGGCTGATTCCACATTCGAGTCTGTGCAAAGAGATTTGCTCAAGAGCTGTGACCACTGAACCAACATCAGCTCCAGTTGGATATCTCCACAGGGCCCAACCGACCCAAAGTGTCACCAAGCCAGAAAACCACTATTCCTTGTCTCTCAACTCATGCGAGTTGATGAAAAGAGAGTTTAGTTGAATTATCCTGTCTAGCTTTCCCATATTAAGTTGTGTGTGTTTTGTTAAGGTTGTTTTGTTTCTATTAATTTAATTAATAGAAACAAACTGTGTTAATCACACAGCTTTATTCGTGAAATACATTTCATTGTAATCAAATGTTGATTGTAATCAAAGCAAAGTTTGTAATCAAAACTCGTAGACTCACTTTCAGTCAACTCATTTCAGATAGATGAAATTGGCTAGGTTCATTAATCTTTATAGTGTAATCTAATACTTAATATTAGTTAATAATAGTTAATATTTTTCCTACAAATTGTGGCCTTCTCAAGTAGCAAAATAAACAAAGTTTTGTGGGGAATACCTTAAGCCATATAATACACCTACAATAGCTTTGAAAAGCTTGAGGGTACAACTATATTTCTTTCTGTTAGTTGCCCGCTTGGTTGGAGTGACAATACACAATCTAACAGCTTATGCTGGTATTGGCCAGCCTGGTAAACAAAATCCTGTAAGCCAACTGGAAGCTTTGCAAACTGTCATTCTTCAGCCCATATACTTAGGTGGGAAGACTTCATGGACATAATTTATATGCAAAGGCAAATAATGTCCATTAGGTGAAGTGCTTTGGGTTAGAATAACAACTAGAATAATTATTAGGAAGATATATTAGGATGACTAATGACTAATGACTAGCTAGACTATGCGACTATGCTTGTTACCTGGACATTCACTTTTTAAGACAGACATGTTTTTAGGTATTTATTTAAATGCATGTTGCTTTGTGTTGTATAGAAGCAGGCTATACAAGAATATTTTTTACCATATACCTATTTCTGACTCAAACATTTTTAGCAGCAATCATTATAATATATATTAGCTATCAAAGGAAACAAAATGGTGGGAAGGACATTTTCTATGTTGTGTCGACACATTTACAGCAACGCATATGCTAGAATGCACCACAGGGTAAAAATGAACTATGAAAGGGAAATGGCGTCAAATTATTTTTAATAAACCATCTTTTTCCTGCCACCCTGCCCTTGATGTATTTAACACAAGGTGCTATGTCAGTGATTTTTAAACGGCCCCTTCATATTATAACTGCCAACGTAGTACAAACCATTAAAAAAAAGAAAATTACTACAGGGCAGCTAGAGACTTCTACCTTTACTTCACTGAGAGGGGCCAAGCGCGTTCCAGAAGTGTCCAACCACACACAAAATCTAAGTATTCCTTTTTTTTTTTTTTTTCCCATTGGAGCTTTTAAACCCCCCTTCTTTGAAGTGCACCTAAACATTTGTCAACCTAGCAGTTTGGTAAAAAATATAAACATCATTAATATTATTACTTTACTGCTTGAGTTGGCTGAATGCAGAGCCGTGCAATGCTAACAGCTATTCTGAAGGTGAAGGACGGTGGAAACATTAGCTACTGACAGGGGCCCCCTTAGGAAGCCCCTGGGGGCCTAAAGGACAGCTGTCTAGTTTTTTTATATTGTACCCAGGACAATGTGACACAGCAATAAAGTGAGAGTGGGGCAGAGAGAGTCCATGGAAGAAGGACACTGGAGAGAAAAGGAGTGCGGCTGAAGAATAGAGAATAGAGAATAGAGAGCAAGCTGGAGAGACAGGGAACGAGGTAGAGAGAGAGGATGAGGGAGCATGAGAGAGAATGATGGAAAGACAGAACGAATAAGGACTAGACAAAGAGGAAAAAATGAGACAATGAAAATAATAGAGACAGAGAGAGTTCAAGTAAACTCTCTCTGTCAGCGAAGGACAGAGGAATAATTAATGAGAAACAGAATGAAGGAGTGGCAGAAAAAGGGAGAGAATCCAAGAGCAGACCCATGCAAGTAAGATATTGATAGCAGGTTTGAGATTTCTGAAGTGATAATTGACAGGAGTAAAGTTGTAGAATTAGATGAAAGATGAGTGGAACTAGGGTGCACAACAAGAGAGAAAGGGAGAGAGAGAGAGAGAGAGAGAGAGAGAGAGAGAGAGAGAGAGATAGGGAGAGGGAGAGAGAGAGAGAGACAGAGAGAGAGACAGAGAGAGAGAGACAGAGGGAGAGAGAGATAGGGAGAGAGAGAGAGAGAGAGAGAGAGAGAGAGATGGGACGTTTGGGAGGAGCTAAGACAACACAGGAAGCGGGTCAGTTAGCACTAGCCTGCATTTCACACCGCCCTCGCTCTCCTCCCCACCCTCTAGTCCTTCTTACCCTCCACCCTCACTGTATCCACCACTGACACAATAATACTGTACACTCACCCCCACTCTCTCTCTCTCTCTCTCTCTCTCTCTCTCTCTGTCTCTCTCACTCACTAATAGACACATGCACACACATCATCTCACTTCAATCTCCCTCAACAATCATTCGCTCCCTGAGCCTCTCTCTCTGTCCCTGGATGGCACAATGACCAACCTGCCAGATGCCATTGAGCCTCCTCCCTGCCCATCATTATGCTATCTAAATGGTCCTCCTAAGCTACTCAATGACCACCGTCAATGTCACGTTTGGGCTCCTAATCAGCACAAGGAAAAGTTGTGAAAAGGTTGAAATGACATAGTAGGCGTCAAGTATGACACAATGATTAAGATGCATCGTACTCGGGAGTTCTTTCAGTAAATTCATCTTGGTGAATATATCTTGCGAAACATCTTTTCACTGTTAACTGTTCATAACAATGAAGCACAGGTAGCTAATGAAAAATGTATGCAAATATATTATAATATAATATATTGAACCTAACATATAATTTTTTGTATTCTTACATGATACTTTTTGGTCACACTAACAGCCAGCGTTCACTGTTGCTGGTTGGCTAACACGACAACCCCCGCATTTTATACACACTTAAAATACACCAGACTGTATCGTGCGAACTGAGCACCACTTTCCATTGTTGTGTGGGGTTGCTTTAACTGCCTCTTGTTTAGTTCACACCCCAAGGTTAACATAGACATGACCATTTTAGGATCACAGGTCTGTGATCAGTACATAATATGTGCTGATCACAGACCTGTGATCCTAAAATGGCCATCTGTCATCTAGACTACACAGTAACAAGGTCACCAACTGTAAAGAATGCACTCTTTTTTAGGACATTCTTTACACTTTGGGATTCGGTACTCGTCAGGAAGAAAAAACTGAAAAAGGGCTGTTAAGCAACGAATTATTGATGTTATTATTTTTAGATGCTTCCGGAGTAAACACGTGAAAAAAAAAAGTGGTGTTTGCATCCAATTTTTTCCCCCTAAAATGCAGAAAATCATGAAAAACTATATTTTGTAGATTGGTTCCATCTATCCATCATTTCCCATTTCCTTACATTAAAAAACTGCTGCTCAACACCTGCAGAAAACGGTAGGAAAAAGGAAGTTAAACAGAAAAATGCAGGGGCAATTTGTTGACGATTCTCACAATTGGTTTGCACGATTATTCTGAGGTGTGGGGTATGCTAAATTTGGATTTCACTTCCCCAACCTGACGACAGCTGAGTACGCAGCATATGTGTCATCACGTGGGAAAGACGACAGCAAAACTCTCACTGGTAATCAAAACAGAAGCCATGGTGGAAAAAGCCAAAGAATGATAGCAAACTAGAGAAGTCCAACTCGTGCTGCAACATGTACGGTCCCAATGGCTGAAGTCCTCCGTGACTACAGTCATAATTCTTTAGGCTGCCATGTTTGTTCACACTGAAGACATGCTTTTGATTGCAATATTGCAATTGCAATTTGGGAGAGTTTGTTTTTGAGAATCAGGGCCAGGATGTTGGGGAATGGAATCGGTAAGTGTGTGGTGTATTGGCAAAATTGTTTCCTTCCACACACTTAATGATCAAAACAGTTAAATGTATCTATCGTCACAATCCCAACAAACACATCTTTATAAAAACTTCACACGTAATAATTTTGAGCACTTAACACAAATGTGAGACCTACTGACTATGTGGGTGGGAGCTGGAGACTGTGATTAAACATTGCATGAAAAACACATTTTAGTGAATGCTTTTGTGAAACAGTTAAAAAAATAAATGGTAAACGTAAAGATGTTTGAGGGCTCTCTCAACAGAGACATTTGTTGATGTTTTCTGTGTCTGCCTTCCAGAGAGGTAATTGGTAAACACATATTGGGTGCTGTATTCCTTAAAATGGCCATCTCAAAGATTTTAAATCTTCTTCTCTTTGGCTACACCTTTGGTGATTACTGGACGTTTTCGGAAGGGAAACAATTGATGTCGGCACTGACACGTAGTTCGTAAGGTTCATCATACTGCAAATGCAAGGTTTTCCATCAGTACCCCACAGGCTCAATCACCATAGTGTCAACTCATCTGGCAATAGTGGCTTAAGTGACATTTATGTACATGAAAAACTTTCCAAAGATTTCCAATGTGTTTCGTTTGGTCACTTATCAAAAATGACTGCCAGTGACAACACAACAAGATCATAGTTTGTCTACAAAAACACAGATAATCGTCACTACTTTCAGTGCTGTGATTATTAGACAATCTGTGATGTGCCACTAACTGTTACCCTCAGCACAGACTACCCACCCAGAAGCAGATGTTTCTAATTACGCGTGGGTGCATCACAGGTAGCCTAGTAATAACATAAGAAAAAATATATAATTGCCTCTCTGATACAAAAATAAAGATTTTAACCAAATTGAACTTAATTTTGCATAGCCTAATTTAGATTACCTGTGCATGTGAATGGTTAGCATCGCAGCTTGCCTCCCCAGTACTAGTGAACAGATTTGCTTACAGTACAGTTAAACACAAGCATGTGTCACATGATCTGGTCATTTCATCAGGCATGATAACGAGCGGACAATCTGAGGTATCTTCCTCTTCTTTTGTGTTGTGAGGCAACTTTCATCCAAATCCACAGGAGTGAATTCACTCAAATCAAAGCCGCAAAACAAAACTGCTGTGGTGACAGTGTTCTCTGTCTTGCCCTCTACACGACAGCCAGAGAAAAGAAACACAACAATTTCACAGCAATTTACGCCAGCATACCGTACCAACACATACACTCCTCACACGCCAGTCAGGTGTCGCCCAGCAAATTGCACATCGAAGTGATGTAACAAAAATAATATTTCAAGACTTTTTGGGCTTGTGTTGCTTTAGAATTTGTTTGTCTTTTCAATCGATTAAAGTCTGCTGACACAAAGCGTTTATTTTTGTATTTTTTTCAGGTATTGTATCATTGTGAATTATTCAACCAATCACCTGCCTGCTCTCTGAAGGTGTGTGTGGGGGGTGGGGGGTGGGCTCACGGATTGTCAGGTATCAACAACCCCTGAGCGCTGAGATTCCCCGGGGGGCATTTTTCCTTGTTGACTTGAATTGGAGGGCGGAGTATGCACCTCCTCCCCACCTCCTTCTCACTCCAGGAAGAAAAAAACAGCCCATGTGGGTTAAACCCCACATGGCGGACTTTTCATGTATTTTTCATTTTTCAGGGCGTTTTTGCCTTCACAGTCAGAGGAGAGAGTTAGTTAGTTAGGTTATTTAATGTCTCCAAAGGGATAATTGTTTTCACACAGTCAGGTTGTTTTCAGGACAGCATACATTTAAAAAAGGCACAGCTCAGTGTAGGAACACTGTGTAACACACAGGTAACAGATACACTCTCTTCCCACATATAAAACAGATAGCAGATAAGTAGTAGACAGTTGAGTAGGTGGGAAAGGAGGAACAACAGGTTTGAATCAATTCTGGATCGCTATGAGGACCATTGCCTACATGGTTAGCACACTATCAGGTTAAGTTACTCCTTTTCGGACACTCCACAGGGTTTGAAATTTGGGACTTTGGGTTTTAAGATTTACTTTCAGAGGGTTAAAGGTTTCCCACTGGGGGTGAACCATTTCTTGAAAGGAAATATTTTAAATCTTACCTTTTACCTTTTTTTTTGTACAACAATATCACATTTTGGGTCTGCTCTCAAAACCTCTGCTGTGTATTCTAAATCTGATGTGTTGTGCAACCAGAGTGACAAGAGCTCTAGTTCAGGAAGAGGCTTCATCGGAGGTGAATTACAACATCTACTTCAGTAGAAGTAACCAATTCATAGACTACAATACTTTGGACTAGGTGTCCTTTGTCCGTATGTGGAGTGGAGTAATTAAGGCTGTCACCATAGTGCAGTTAAAAACCCAAAGAAAGACCACACATTAATTGAATGGATCATTGCAACTTCTGTTTACCCTTCAACATCCCCAATGAAGTGGCACAGAAACGGCTGATTAAAAAACCCTGAATTTAATCACAAAATCAAATCAAGAGGGGTGTTGAGATGAAGGGTTTTGGGCGAGAATTAATGCAGAAAAGAAAAATGGAGAGGTAAATATACTGAATATACAATATGTTTCCTTTACAATATAACAAACATGGAGGGGAAAAGTGACAGTTTGCTATCCCTCTGTCACGTCCTCGTTTTCTTCACGTGTGTGTGTAGGTTTGTGTGAGTGTAGCCAGTCTAACAACCATGTGATCTCAAAAATAGCACTGAAACAAAGCAGCCCCACCTCAGCTTCCTTTCCCATTTCTGTTTGCTCACTCTGAATACACACACACACACACACACACACACACACACATTGAATATAGATATATAAGGAGGCTACTGATACCTCTCCGTAATTCCATAACAATTTGTGCATACTCAAATCTGCTCCCAGTTGATACAGAATTGCGAACATCCTCTTACTTAATTCGTATCTGTGGAAAAAACAAATGCATGCATGCATGTCACACTATATCAACCATTGTATTTTAGCTAGCTAGTTGAATCTCTTGTTTTTACAGCACCAAATCCCTCAGGTAAGACTTTACAGTAAGAGTGCATGAATCAACCTGAATTAACATTAGGTAATGCGGTAAAGAACATTAACTAAAAGTTAACTAATGGTCTAGCAATCATTTGCTAATGGTGTTGATGAATACTAATGGCGCTCATGTTAACTTTTTTAGCATAATCTATTATCATAATAATCTAATCTCACACAGTTGGTTTTATGCAAGTTTTGAAATTCAACTCAAATTTGAAAGGGAAAATAGCTGAAATAAAAAGATCTAACCTCTTCATATGCATTTAGAATAAGTATTTGTTCCTCTAATGAACAGGAGCTAGGCTAATGTAACTCTGCAAGTCAATATAAGCAGCTAACGAAAAGGCAATGCGAAAGCCCCTTCTGAGTGTACAATGATCCATTTAGAATTAAACAACTCGTCTGAATCATATTTTCTACATGATTGTCAATGTTTTTTTTTTAAATTCCACATGTGCAAAACCCCATGTACATGTGACCACATGTGACCGCATGTGACCACGTGTTTTTGGAGATGTGAAATTCATGTGATTTTTCTGTTTGTTAAACCAGTTAAGAATCAAACAATGATATGCCAGTGTCTTGAATATGGCAGATTTACATAAACAGCTCTCTCCCATGAAGAAGAAAAAAAACAGCCAAAACCCAACTACCTCAAACCTCTGTAAGCTTCCCATCTAAACCCCCCATCATTGTTATGAGGCGATACAGTAGCCCTTTCAAATCCAGTGGTCTCAGTTTCACAGAAGAAAGCAACAGATTCTCAAGAGCTTTTCCATTTTTCTTTCTGATGCTTGTTTTTGAAGTGGGTGTTCTTCATTATTCACAAAGACAACTTCGACAGGTTTTGCATGCTACAGCTAGATTGCCACTCCGCTGCATGGTGCCACCAACGGGCCACAAATAGAATGCTAAAATACAGACATTTGAAGAGTAAATTATGAGTGACTATGGTTAGACTGTGTGTGTAGGAGACTTTGAATGCGTGATGATTTTCGCGTGGCTCTAAATCTACATGCTGATGGCTTTGAAGAGTGACGCCAAGTTAGCAGGAAATTAAAGAGTCACAAAAAAGAAATCCGTCTTATCATCCCCACTTTCACCTCGCTCGGATTTAATAATGGTGAGCTGGATTAGTACGCGCACACCCTCACATGAAAGCCAAATACTGAGAACACACTCATCAGAGTATGTGCTGTGGCTTAGCTGATTGAAGAACACATCTCAGTAACAGTGAAGAGACGAGGACAAACAGTCACGCCCCCCCAGTGAAAGTCTTTCATCAGCGACAAAGTGTGAGTTATTTTGAGTACTTCAGTAGTATGAAACCTACTCACTCTCTCCTGTCAGCTTCTCTCTGCCAAATTGCCCCAGTTATGGTATTGATTTGACTTATTGATTTCAGTCACAGAAAGAGGAAGTGCAGAATACTTTTACTTTGTGTATGTCAGGGCACGCATATACACACGCATGGACCATGGATCAAATATTGTGTGAGTGTGTTTTTCATTCACTCATGTGGTGTGAGAACAAAGTCTGGCTTTCAAACAAAAGCATGGCCTCACTTCACAAAGCAAGCACAACCCATACACTTCTATTGGTAAATTGCGTGTGTGCGTGAGACACCATGTTGGCTGCCAAGCTTGGTGCAGATCCCCCATCCTCTATCGTCCACATGAATAAATGTTCTTGACGTGACAAAGTAAGACACAAAAAGGCAATTTATGTCAGTGTCCCATTCTCAGAAGGCTGCTGTTGGAAGACACTGTAGCATTACTGAAGCACATACTACTGGGTTTGCTTTGCTCTATATACATGTAAATAGCAGGGTAAGTACTACAAATGAAAAATATATATTTACATATATACTTCATAGAGTACCTCAACTAATGTTCGCCGTTTTAATACTACATCTCTTATACCTCCCCAGAGTGGTCGCAATCAATGCTTGATGTTGGAAGCCAACATAGAAGCCGAGTTAAAGTTATAAAGATATTGAATAGGAATTTAGGAATTTGTTTCTGGACTACAATTTTGAAAGATGATACAGACCGAGAGCTGTCGGCAAACCATTGAAGGTATTAGGGTGAGTGTTTTTGCAAAGTATGATATTGTATTTCTGTCAACTTGGTTTTGAAATAAGCCCTTGGACAATGTAATAACGTTTTGCTTCTATCCTTGACCATTAAGATGTTAATTATTCCCCAGGCAATTTCATGTCTGCAAACCACGTCACCGGCTATGCGAAAAAATCTATGATGGAAGTGCCCTAATGGCCTAAATGTAAAAGCATTATTTTAATGTTGATTATGTACATGGTTGGTTACATTGTATTTTAAAGAGTGGAAACACACAGGTCCATTGACCTACTTGAACAGTACACACAACAATTGTACTGTCCAATGTTGTCCTTCACATGATGAATATCACAACCTCCATGTTGCTTTGGGTCACAATAAATTGATAACATGTTCATTAATACCTAGGCCTTTTCTGGATCCAGGCTGGTAATTATTAAGCAAAGGGGCTCACCTCGGGTAAACAAACAACAACAAAACAAACCAAACAGTCTTCAATTGCACAATAAAGAGCATGGGAATCAAGCCACAATTAGGTTAAAGAGGAACTGAACTGCAATTTTAAGTTTAGTTGATATAACAGATGTATTGTCTGCCTTCTCATTGGTACTATAACTAAAATGGCTGAACCTTC
>JAOPUH010110264.1:0-11093 GCA_027123175.1 Urophycis cirrata | reverse complement strand
GCACGCACGCACACACATGCATACATACACGCACGCACGGATGCTGTGCACACACACCACACACACAGCACATCAAACTCCTGGGGGTTGATAGATTGCACAACATGTACAGCCTCCAGAAACAAATTCAATGTGATCTTTCCAGAATAGATGTATAGATTTACCAACAGGCAGACAGACAGACATCATCTAATTACCAACTCCTCACCTGCATCATGTGTAACTAACTGCTATATATTGAACCAGCTGCTTTCTGTATCTCCTGTCCAACATCATGTACATTGAAGCTGCGCCAGCAAACAGCATACAGGTTTTTTGACCCTGTTTATTTGAGCTGCTGCAACTGATATTTTCCATCGATATGTACCACACATGAATGTGCTCTTGACATACTTCCAAATGTTCCATGGTAGAGAATAGGTTAACCCTTCTCTAAAAGTGCCACTTGGCTGGTTTCTCTGAGAGGTCTGCACACAAGATTGGAGAAGGGCCAGGTTGATATCTATATTTTATATTATAGAAGAGGGAATGAAATCCGATCCAAGATACTCACACACACCCTTTTCAAATGACGCCATACACACAAACACTATACTCTTGAGTATACTATACTATACCCCACTATAGAATTTGCTTATTGAAGACATTTGTACCTATCTTGAGGGCCATACAAAACTCATAACAACTCAGTGGACACTCAGTAGCTCAGTGGGTAGAGCGGGTCGTAACTCCACAAATACTACTAAATAATACCTACTGATTGTAGGCCACTTTGAAAAGAGCGCCTGCTAAATGCCGTAAATGTGATGTAATAAGGGGGTGGCAGCTGCCGGTCACTGTTGCTGGTGGCCAGTGTGTCCTCAGACAGCACTTCTGTGTCCCCCTGGTTTGAAGAGGCCGTGCATTGGGTGTGAATGTGGCAATGCTACCCTCCACCTATATGGCTGTTACTGGGTTTCTCCATAACCAGGACACAGGGTGGTGATGTGGAAAGCCATTTTATTGTATTGTATTATTTATTTTACAATACATATAATTACAATGTGTTACGAACCCAGGTCGTTGAGGGAAAAGGGAAGTAACACACACACAACCCGATGTATGGATTGAAATTAATATGAAGTTTATTATTGACAGGCAAGTGAAAAATAACTGACTAACTAACAGAAAAGGGTCGCTAGGTGCTGTCAAATCAAATAAACAAATATAACAAAAAGAGAACTCCTTAAAATAAAATAGAGCTAATTGTCTTGTGACTAAGTGGTGCATGACCACAAATCAAATATTCCTAAAAAAAACCCTAACTAGCTACTCTAGCTAACTGAAAACAGAAGTACAAACAATCAGCACCCCTAAACCTCATGTTTCTAAACAATGTGCCCAAAATCCTAATCGTGAGTACAGGTAACCATGCACCATGTTATGCAATTATAGCCACATTTCAATGACAAGTGCAAGCCTAATTAAACTACACTGTGGCTAGTAATTAAAAGCAACATTTGAAACAGCATTCTGTAAGGTAGACTTTTAACCTTTGGCTACACAAATCTTGGTCTTTGCACAAGGGAGAGCAGCCCTTTCAGCTACATGGGTTTAGTGGCTAGAGGTGTTTGAGATGGAGGGACTTTCAATAAAGGGTTATTACATGTTTCAGATAATGTTTTGTCAAATTTCAAAACTGGCAAAACTCGATATGTACTCTCCTTGTTGTTTTTGTAATTATTGTCAGATTATTATTGTTGCTCGAAATTGCATTGTGCTAACCCTCAACTCTGGGGGCTCAGTAGCTCAGTGGTTAGAGAGGGTCGTCCACTAAACTGAGAGGTGGAGGTTTAATCCCCACCTCCATCTGTTCACATGTAGACCCCACAAATGTATGATAAATGTACTGATTGTAAGTCGCTTTGGTTGAAAGCATCTGCTAAATGCTGAATATTAATGTAACTCTGGATTCTTTCTCAGCCGCAATGTGATACAGAATGTGGTATGCTGTATGGTCACTACCTTGCATCCATTTAATCAGCTAGAAATAAAGCAACAGACAAATTATACATGTGAAGCATCATTTTCTGAAGCTTAATGCAACCCCATGCTGACATTTGTAGGCCTAATATAATTAGAAATAGATTATGGATTTCTTTTCACTTTCTGCATATTGTACCTTTAACTAAATTATCCCAACACTAACAGGTTAACATTTTAAATTCTACAAAGGATGCCTGCACATCTTCTATAAATGTGCAAACAATTCACACAATGACAAAATGCTAAGGCACAACGTGCTAACACAGACTAGTTCTGAGCTACAGCACTCAGAGGCTATAGCCAAGCTATCCAAGCTATGAACAAATAGTTTGATATTTTAAGGAGCTATAGAAGCGCACCATGTTCCCACCTTCTGTCAGACCTGCGGAGATGGAGATGCCAGAAGGTTAATGAAACTGGCACATTTGCTGAATTAAGCATATTTGGCTTGATAAGCATCTTGTAATGAGTCTTGACTGGTCACCCACTTGCTGAGCAGATGAAATAATTATGTTCTTCACAAGGGCGCTGAACCCATGTTGAATGGTCCATGGTGGATATGCCCCCACAGGGGCTGGAGATTGAAGTTTGACCCCATTGGGTAAAGTCCATCGGGTCGTCAGACATCCAAAACCAGGAGCTTCCAAAATTTGACCTACAGACATTGAGTTAGCTTGATAGGAGAATAACTTGAGCTTTTGTTATTTTCATGTTATTTTTGATATGACTATGTGGTCAGACGGATGGAGAGCTGATCGTAAGGACAGACTTGTTCCCCTGTGGCAAAATAAGACATTACCATGACCTCAGGACACACATGAACACACTTTGTGGGTTTGTGTGCTCCCTGGGTTTTGGATCACTGTGTCATTCACAGCAACTGAAATCTGACCAAAATCTAACAAAAACCCAAAACACATCATCGATGTTGATTGAGAAAATAGAAGAAAAACAGATTTACATTTAACTAACGATGGCGATCTAGCATGTGGGCATTCTTACACACACTTCCAATAACACTTCCAGTGGTCATTCTCATAAAAAAGGGGCATTTAGCATATGTTTCGTGGGGTTCAACATGTGGACAGTTGGAGCTGGGGGATCAAGGGGATCGAACCGCCAACCCTACGGTTAGTAGACGACCCACTATGTCCACCCGCTCTACCTACTGAGTCACTGCTGTCCCTAAAAATAAGCAGTCCCAATAGGCCATGTTAGAGTTTTGGGATAGCCATTAATGTTATTTTTATGTTATATTCAATCAAGTTTTATTTGACCAAAGCTGCATCTAATTTTTAAAAAACAATCGAAAGAAATGTTAATCTGCCGGTATCCTTAAAGACCCTATCCAATGAAAAGCAGGTGGCATTTTTTCTTTGTAGTGCGGCTGCATAAAACCAGAGGTTGGGGAACAACACAGCTTTTCAAAAAGTGTGAGGGTTTGTCAGTGTGACTATAGGGTAGAGCCTCTCCATTCTTTGAATCCATCAAAAAAAACAAAGCTAGATGTCAATCCCTGTGCCATGGGCTATGGGTTTTGAGCGCATATACTTTATAATGTTTCCCCGATATGCATTCTGCGACAGCGTGCCACCGCTGGTGGATTTTCAGCGCCACCGCAAAAATAAAAAATAAAAAAAGATTTTTGTAGGTTTAATATCACGGGCGAATGGCGAATTTAAGTTGCACCCAGTGAAAGCACTACAACCTAAGTCACATCAAAATCGATTATTATTGTCAGTACTGCTATTTGTATCATTTCTACAAGTCACCAGCAGAAACACTACTGTATATTTAAAGTTGCAGTCTGTAGAGGTATGCTATAATTAGTGTATAATCCCATCCTATGAAAATAAGAATCATTCAGTACCTTGGAATGAGTCCTTTATATCTATATAGGGAGCTGACCCCTGCAAAGAGACCGCCATGTTGCACAACCATGTTTCTAACCGGACCGGACAAAAGGCTTTAAAGAGAACACATTTTCAATTAAAAAAACAAACAAACAAAAAACTGTTCTAGGAAGGCTTCTCACTATGGCTATGACCCATTTGTGATTGCTGTTTTGGACTGTTGTTGTAGGAGAATGAAAATGATGTCCAACATGGAACCAATGCAAACAGACAAAAATAACTACACAATTGTGAGAGGTAATATAGCCGCCATGCAGAAAGTCTGATTTGGTCGTTAGACCTGGCCAGTACCTGCGCAGGCCCACCCAGAGGTGGCTGGTCAGTGGGAAGGGGGCGCTAGCCACCAGCTGATCAATCATCTCCTGGTCTTCTGGGCCCCTGATGCTCACCAGGTCCCCGTGAAAGTTTCTGCAGTAGAACAGGGCATCTGACCAGCACAACCTCTTCCCCACCAGTGTGATGTTCATACCCATCTCCTGAATGAAGATGGAGGGTGGAGGAGGCACCAACTCTGTGGAAGCAAAACACAGTGTGGTGGTGAGGGAGTTCTACTCTCAGCCCTGTAAATCTACCTGTAAGTATCTTTGAGCAAGGCTTAGCAGATGCTTTTATCCAAAGGGACATATCTGGCCTTGGAGGCAGGTTGGCATAAATTTAGTTAAGTGACAATGGGATTGAAACATGAAACACGTAGCACTGACTACCTGAAGATAAGTTGAAGCGAAGCTATAGAGCCGCCGTTTGATATTTCTACAAAGTAGGCCAATTACGAAGTTCCCTAACCTAAACAATAGCCCAAGTAAAACACAATTAAACCAGATACGTCTCTGTGTTTCAAAATGTTCCCAAGTGTATCCCACTGGCTGTACAACAGCTAACTGTATATAATACAGGTTAAACTGACTGTATTTAATACAGGCTAACATGACTTAACATGGACTGTATCTAATACAGGTTAAACTGACTTAATTAACATTGTATGTGATACAGGTTCAACTGACTTAACATTGACTGTATACACATACAACTGAGTTTGTACATGAGTGGAAAAGCGCAAAAACACTCACTCATTGCATACTCATTGCGATTGAGACTGTATTTGACTAGTTTTTTTTGTTGCCATTGATCACTTTTTACTTCATAGTGCTGGGAGGGGAAGGGCTATTCACAGACAGGTTAGAGAGAGAGCAACAGCAAATCAATGTGTTTGGCTCGGTTGTACACAATTTCACCCATTTTAAAACAGCACAACTTCAACTTGTCAATCTATGTCTGCTTTCATTTGCATACCGATGACACTATCGCACATTGATTTGCATAAAGCTTTGCGGAAAGTGAGGGAGAGATCACCTTAAGCCATATTAAACTTAGATAAATAATTTGTATAATAACCATAACCATAATAACCCTAATCCAGCGATCCGGAGAGAAGATGTCGGAGAAGAATCAGAGAAAAGATTATCTTACACTGTGTATGGATTACAAATACACAAAAGCTATGGCGCTTATACTATAGTGCAGGACTTTCCCGCATGCGAAACGTGCAAATCCAGAGAAGGCTTCAGAATGTGAGCGCCAACATAACCATAGAAACTTGTTACAACTGAACACCCACTCCTGTGGGGGTGGAATGCTTCTGCCCCACAGGCAAGGAGAAAGTGAGACTCCCATGCTGTTGGCAGAAGAGCCGTGGATTGCAAGTACTCTGAGCAAAAAGCTTGGGAGTGAATAACAAGTTCATATATTTCTCGCCCTTTCCCTGATGGTCTGGATAAGTTGCTAAATTTGTCGGTAGCCTCTTAAGAAATGGCTATGGCAATGCTTAGCATTGCCATACTAATCATACCATTGACAAGAGTCAGACCTCATCCAGTGTCTGTAGTAGCTTATGCACTGCTAGATCCACAATGGATCACCAACCTTGGAAGAGCCCATTTTCGCCCAAAGTTAAAATACTTTGACCCCATCGTTACAGCGATGTTCAGCGCCGACCAATTACACTGCACATTTTACTCGAGATTGCGTCGTGCAGCTGGCGATCAGCTGCCAACAGTGCCCACCCAGCCCAGCCTAGTGTCTAGACAGGACAAATCGAAAGCCCAACCTCACCATGGAGCTGAGGCCGCCATTTATCATGGACCTGGCAGGGCTGAGCTCAACAGTACTAGCAGAATTTCACAGATGATAGCTGACCCACGGTTGCAATGGCACACTCATCCCCCTTTGATGACATGTAGTTATGGAATGACTTCCTACCTCCATACACTTTGACCTCACACATTGTAACCAGTTCTGCTACACCACAGGATTTGTATAAGTTGATAAACCTCCCTTCCATTCCATGGCAGGAGATAACCTGAGTGAGGCCACTTGGAGAATGTTGGAGAATGGTACATCTGACGAAAAGTGACAGATAGAGAAAAGGTATTAGGTAGGTAGCCAGCTGTGGGTCAGTGTCCAGGTGTACATGAGCATAGCACTGGTAGTAATTATGCATTTCAATATTGCTGGTCTACATAGCACAACCTAAGGGCATTCTCAGTTACGGTGGCTGAAATATGTATCTATCTACCTAGTAATTTAGACTTAGTACTGAGGCCTGAGTAATTTAACTTGTCATGTCAAATATAAGTAGAAGGATTTTGAACAGGCTACCCCTCTAAATCATCTTGCACACTAATGTAGCTGACCATGAGTTAAAATACGAAATTCATAAGCTTCTGGTGTATGTTCAGCTTAGGTAGCACAACATAATTGCTGGACCTTAAGAAAAATAACTAAGTATGAGTAGGGTTGCCAACTGTCCCGGTTTTACCTTCTAAACTCTCCCAGGACACAACGTGTCCCAGTTTTTAATGGGCTATTGCCTAAGCCCACTCTATCGTTTCATCCTCAAATCTAAAATTTTAATATTCTACCGCCAACAGTTTTGCACAAGTATAAAATGTTTCTGCGTAATTTGTCAGCTGTATTCAAATGCTTTTGATTGTTTCATCCTGAAATCTACGATATTCAAAATTCCAATACCCCCCCAGGATGTTTTTGTTCATGCAGGTGGAAAGTGGTATGTCGTGTCCTCGATATGTCAAGGTTTTTTGTCAGACACAGGTGGCAACCCTAAGTATGAGCATGCTCATTAGCATTGGAACGACTTCCTAAGCGGGTAGATTACCATTAGCATGTCATGCTTCTTTTTATCATTGGCACAAGACATTAAAAAGGTTTTGAACCCATGCATGACACTAGCCTTCATCGATATTTGAGTGGAGCAAAAGTCACGTGGTATTCACATCGGATTGCTGTTGCTGTTGTTCTCTGCCGAATTCCCAATGTGGACTTCCACACCATTGATCCTAGTAGGAATCAGCGCATTATTAGTGATCTCTATCTCGGTCACCCTGTACACTCCAGGGAGCTGGAGCCTCCACCAGGGCTTATCCTCTATGTCGGTAGAGGAGCAGCTTAACGCACTGTAAACAGTGTTAGTGTTCCCATCGTTGGAATGTTCAGCAGCCCCGTACGTGTAGGTTGAAGACTGGTCAGCCACGCCACTCAACGCCACATTAATGCGGGCTGCATCTTAATGGAGAGTGATCCACAGAATAGTTTGTCAACTTGCATTCCAATGTTCAAATTTAACTGATTTTTTTTTTATAGGTTGTCACCTAAATGGGACACATAGAAATACCTGAAATTCCAGTTGAGTTCCACATGTGAAGGATACATCCTGGTATATGAGAAAATAAAATAAAATGAACAACAAATAGATGTTTCACAAGTAATAATCATATAGACCTAAATGTGACGCCTTTTTCCCAGTGTGCTAATAATCATACACTGGGGTCACACTCATATCAAACAGGATATATTTTAAGGAAATTAAACCCTTGTCAAACACAACATATTCAACACACACACAGTCCCAAAATAAGTTCAGTCCCTCCCACATGGTTACCGTCCCCAGTAACCATGTGAAAAAAACAGGAGATCCACGCAGGCTTCTTTGTGAGAGAGGATGCAGGCAACGAGACAACGACGTTAAAAAACCAACTGCCAACAGCAGGCAGCCGGCAGCATGTAGCATAACATGCATAGCATGTTATGCGTAACAACTCCCTACTCAACTATCTTGCCTCCACTCACTTCTCTATAATTCCACTTTTTAAATCGCTACGTATTTTTTCGATCACCCCTCTCACATTCCGTGCATCCTCAAGTGTAATTGGCCAGATACTCCCGCTGTTCTCTCAACTCACACAGGATTGGTTAAAACAAAAAAATACTTTCAGAAATAAAAAAAAACTATGCATTATGGTGGTAATGCAATTTGGATAAACAACCAGAATATATTAATGCACCATATATTATTAATAAAACATTACTAAAAGGCCTTGTTTCAATCATCGCTATTTAAAGGGCATTACATAGAGCATATATCCTGCAACTATTGTACCTATGAAATATCATATTGTTATAGACTATTTGTGCTCGACATATTAAATATGACCACGATCACAAAAAACATAGCAGGCCAACTGTCAAACATCTGGTGTAGGCAGGTTAATGTCAAGGAATTTCATATAATGAACTCAATGATAAATACAGTAGTGATGTGTGGAACACCTACCAATGATAGTGCAGAGGAGACGAGCGGACCCCATGGTTCTGGAGAAACGACAGGCTCAGTTACTGACAATAGCTCATACTAGTTACTATGTATACATTCATTAACAATCTACTAAAAGTGAAAACAAAGACAATTAGAGATGGAGCAATAAGTACTTCAATACTTCAGTCATATTACATCAATCTGACGAGTTGACAGAAGAGGAGGCTATCATAACAGAGCGATAAAAAATGTTCAACTGTTTAGTCTCTGACTTGAAGATGTATTCACAAAGAGTCCTTCTGGTAAAAATGAAGCATCTGCATTAGGCGAATGAAAACCAGCACCAGATACATTTGGTTATGAAAAACTAATGGATAAATAAGGCTCTTCTCTGCACTTAGTTTTGCACGCACTCAGGCACTGTGAGAGATGGTGCTCTCTAAGGAACCCCAGGTATAGTGAGAGGTGTGTGATGAATTTGAATTACAGTCTGGATGATAAACTCAGTGGATTACCAAGGGTCAATGGAAATCCTTAACAATTTGTCATTGTCCACAAAACCTTATGACCTTGTCCATTAAGAGATAAAGGATATGAACAAATTATTTGCCATTCCCTGATCCGATAGGGATTAAATGTGAGACTGGCTTCGAGGATACAGCGCTGAACAGGCAGGGCTAATAATCCAATCAAGTCCTGCTTTGAAAATATTTACCTACCAAAAATGCTTAAAAAACAGAGACTACTGTCCATAACTCTGGATTACTGCAACTCTCCTCGGTATGTGCTTCGAAAGGCAATTAGGCTTAATATTGAGACAAATTAAGGTCACTGTATCATATGATTCCCACTCTAGAAACATGCAGAGTTGTTAATAAAGATCACTTATTATAAAAGGGACGACCATCTGTGCTGTGGACGAGGCTGCTTGTCTTTTGTTTGGGCAGATGCAAAACATGTTCTGTGCACATTTTGCATAGCACCTTTGTGTTCTCAGACATCATGAACCTCTCCCTTCTACAGTCTGGGGCACCCACATGCTTTACGATGACTACCATCTACAGTCTGTAGCACCCACATGCTTTACGATGACTACCATCTACAGTCTGTAGCATCCGCATTCTTTACAATGACTACCATCTATCCACCAAACCAGGCTTCTCAACCCAGATACCATCCTCCAGCACAGAGGGCTCTAATTGCTCTGGCAAGGTGAGAAGCTCCACCAACTTAAAGCTCTCTTAAGTATTAGTTTCATGTGGGAATTGCAAAAGTTATGGATCGAGGTTAGGGTCTTACCCCCACAGGGTGAGTGACCTACAAGTTCCTATACTGGTGTCTAGTGATACTAGACTAGTGATGGGGGCGGCCATCATCCAATCCCAAGGATCCAGGACATGCTGGATACATTGGGTGGAAGCTCATGGTTCTCCATGCGAGACCAGGACAAAGAGAGCCGGCTGTTGACAGCTTTCACCTTGGGGGGGTCTACGAATGGGTTCGCATACTCTTTGGTTTGAGTGCTGCACCCGCAGAGGTTCAGAGGAGCATGGAACACTGTCTGTCTGGCCTGCGAGACACGACTTACCTCCCGTACCTGGACGGCAACCTGGTGCACAGCAGCAGCTTCAAATAACACTTAGAGCATGTACGCCTTATTCTCCAGTGCTAGAAGGAACATGGTGTGAAGCTGACTCCGAAGAAATGTGAGCTGTTCAAGCGCAGTGTGGAGTTACTGGGTAAGATGGTGACAGGAGAGGGTTACGCAATGGACCCTATGGAGGTTGCAGCGGTGAAGGGTTTAAAGGAGAGAATGTCACTGGGTGATGAACAGCACGGAACAAACACAAGGTACGCCACCGGGTTCCACCCGGAAGACTTTAGGTGAGACCCACAACAATCACAGCTGTGGTAGACTAATCAAGGAGCAATAACATTCAGGTGTACCGTGGGAATGGCAGGGCAGCGTGATTGGGGGATGATGCAAGTGCAAAATGCTTTTTTTAAAATATATGATTTATTTGTAGAAATTTTAATACACAATTTAAAGTTCAATAGTCCTCACAGATAAAAAGTGAGAAGAATACATAACAGATAGTCAAATTGTGAGGATACACAATACAGCCCCCCACCACCTTCTCCTTCCCAAATCAAACAGACAACCAAAGCAATTTGATACACAGACAGAAAGAAAACTAAAAGCAGACAAAAACACAACTGGCTGTTAAATGCTTGCAGTGGCAGATAATGTTGTAGAAACATATGCTTAAATGCTCATTCACACTATCCCATCTTCTCTGACCATACAACTCTCTCACTCACATCCACTCACATAGACGTAGACACAAACACACGCACATCAACTTGCATTAAGTGAGCTGTTGCATCATGTAAAGACTGTAAATAAGGAAACAAAAAACATACATAATAAAAAAATATATATTTACAAAAAATAAAAATAAAAATAATAATAATAAATAAATAAATAAATAAATAAATAAATAAATAAATAAATAAATAAATAAATAAATAAATAAATAAATAAA
>JAOPUH010110185.1:0-11121 GCA_027123175.1 Urophycis cirrata | reverse complement strand
CTCTCTCTCTCTCTCTCTCTCTCTCTCTCTCTCTCTCTCTCTCTCTCTCTCTCTCTCTCTCTCTCTCTCGCTTTAACTTATGGGGAGACTAGTTTCGTCACCATGTAGTAAACAGCCTACACGTAAACAATGAAAAGGACTCCAGGCTACGAAAGTGTACACATACATAGTCAACACACGTAGGCCTGTGTAAGTCCACCTGTAAATACTATTCATAATAGGCTATATCAATTAGGTGTAGACTATATGCATAATCAATACAGAGGAAAACAACCATTAAATTTGACGTGGCCCAGCGCGCGGCAGAGCGGTGTCTGTGACGTCACCAATGGAACAGTCAATGTGGCGCGAATTTACCGCGCACGAGAGAGACCTCGCGCCAACCAGCCATCACCACCAGACTATTCCGTGTGCGCGTGATGCTGCGAAAAGCGCGAAAATACACCGCAGCGCTACCAACGATAAGCAGCCGTAACTAATCATAAGAACGACGACATTATCGATAAGGTAAAGTAAAGCATTCTATCAGATTCAGTTTGACATCAATATGATAGAATGTCGATGATCGTAGTCTATGGCCATAGTACTAATAGTAGTTGTAGTAGTAGAAAAGTGCTTATGAGCAAATGTTCGCTAATAACCTAACAAGAAAGCTAACCAAAAACCAAAAGTTGTCATGCTAGCTATTGGAATTGTGTTATCGTCTGACTCAAATCTGTAATTACAATCTTATATTACAATATAAGAGCTGTGAACTCAACTGTGAACTTGTTTAGTTTTGTGTGCAGCAGTCTGTGTCACATTCTGCAGGTTTACTCCATGCTCTGTTCGACCGCTATATATATATATATACAGCATTTCATTTCTTAGAAATGAGGTTTGATTTGTTGGAAACAATTTCTGTGAGACATTGCTTTGGTGAAACATTTACGAGGAAAAGCAGGGCCGTGTTAAGCCTTAGGCCTTTTGTGTAGAGAATCCATTCTTTCGAGGCAAAATATACCAACTGACACGAAAGCTCACCGTAGCCTCAACATACATTTCTCCACCTTTTGCTCGTTCCAGGTTGGGAACATTTTGAGACATGGACAACCCTGAGACTACTTTTGCACTCTCTAATCCAAAACGACCGCGCATCGACTACATAACCACAGGGGACAGAGAGGGGCTGAGCCCCTTTGAGCTGCGCCAGTCGTGGAGAGTGGTGGCTTCTGATTCATCACGTATGAACCTAGACCAAGGCGCAGAACGCCACTCTGATGACGCACAATGTGAAAAATATAACCAAGTAGAAAAATGCAAAGTAGACGACGTGTCTAGCTTGCGTGTGAGCAATTCACGCACGGCCACTTCACACGTGGACCGAAACGTAGTCACTCCCCGCGTCTCCTCGGGGGACGTCTCCTCCCATCCCGCCGTGGGAGTGGAAGAGGAGGAAGCGCAGCATCACGGTGACGGAGCTGACGGGCCCACCTCACACGCCCGACGTGACGAGGAGCCGTCCGTGTCACCTCCGTCTAACACCTCAGAGCTGAGTGACGCCGGAGCTGTTGCCTCACCTCGCCGTGACGTGTCGCACGCACGGCCGGGAACATCACCTGAGTGCCAGTGGCCTCCTCCTGACGAAGAGGGGAGGCAGCAGGGAGTAAGAGTCGGCGGGGAGGCCCACGCAATCGCCCCCAGTGGGGGTCAGGTCGGCGAGGTCAAAGGTCGGTGTGTCTACGGGGATGCGCAGTGGGACGTCAGGGGAGGCGACTGTCACAGAGGGAGTCGATATGTGTTAGGAGGAGGAGGAGAGGGTGTCGAGGAGGGAGACAGGCTAAATTTAACGGAATATGCCCCCCCCAAAGGTGC
Source organism: Urophycis cirrata (assembly GCA_027123175.1). Classification (NCBI taxonomy): domain Eukaryota; kingdom Metazoa; phylum Chordata; class Actinopteri; order Gadiformes; family Phycidae; genus Urophycis; species Urophycis cirrata. Next base: position 9,267 of record JAOPUH010110185.1, on the reverse strand, counting down.
AGGAGGAGAAGACGAGGCCTGCGGTTGGGCGGTGCCTTCTGATGATGTCATTATGATGTCATCCCATTCTACCGAGGGAGTAAACCTCTCCGGGAACGTGTTGGAAGTCTGCCAAAATGTTGAAGACAATGAGAAAAAATTGGAAAATTACATAAAGCATGGGGCAGATGCCTTGATGGGAATTAAAGATGCAGAGAACAGCTCGGCTCACTCCAACCCCAGAGCAGGTTGCATTGGGTCACCAGTCATTACCCATGATGCCTTGTTAGTCAGAAATGTTCCTGATACTGTTGCTACAAAGACCGGCCTGGGCCTGGTAATTGATGACCTCCGCGGCGGAGGAGGTAGGCACGGTACCGGCAAGATGATAGCCGACACGGCGCACAAAATGGCTGATCACACATGTGAGACCATGATGCCCGCTCAAATCACTCAAGGGCTCTTTGAGGGAGATAATGACGCAGGGCCTTTCAGTGTAATTGACCCCCCAATCTGCAGCCAAGCTGGCAGGCAAGATGAAGAGAAAAACGGTGCCTCACAGAGTACCTCCACAGGTGCAGGATGCTCACCATCTGAGAGAGTGACAGCAGCCCATGGCACCTCGCGCACTCCGATCCCGGAGAATTTTAATGGCAGTCGGTCGGCGCGCAACACAAAAGAGATTCCGTCCCCCGACCAGGCCTGGCGTCCAGACAACCTCCGCTGTGGACTACAGCTCAAAGGACAGAAACACAATACATGTCGAGCAGCCACCAGACCAGCCAAAGAGATGGGTTTTTCCATCACCGCTAACGAGCCCCTTAATGAGACACAACATGAGATGCATGGGGAGACCGTCAATGCGATGGTTCCTCCGTGTCCGTCGTACCCAGCTAATAGTCAGAGTGAGTCGTTTGAAGACATCCCCCCTGCAGGGGAAAAGGAAGGACTAAATCTAATCCCAGCTCTGGCATTTTGGGAGCACCAGGATCCCACTGACTGGTCCTTGACTCACCCTGGCCACCTTAATGCACAGGTGGAAACTGCCATGGCAACCAAGATAACAGAAAGATCATTTGTGAAAACTGTATGTTTTGAAGGTGAACAGCTGACTAGTGTTCGTAATAGCCCAGAGAAAATAAGACGGTACGAACTGACAGCTGGAACTAATCAACATCAAAACGTTGCTTCTGGCATCCCAGCGCTTGAGCTCGCCACTGATTGGATCAATGCCACAAAGGGTAAACGTTGCTACCAATTTGTAGTACCAAGCCTCCATACTGAAGATAAACCTGGCACCGACTGTGTGCTCAGCCACACCTTTGGCTACAGACCTACTATGAACATGATGGACATGATCGAACACCATCGATTCCCCCAATGTCCTGATGCCATTGTCCCTGGGCCTCGCTGTATAACACGCACCATAACTTGCACACGTGACACCCATATCCAATTCACCCAGGAGTGTTTTCGACCGTCCCCTCCTCCATCGTCTGCCGCGGTCCTCTCCCACCGCACGCCGCCACCGCCTGACACTTTCGAGAAGATTCAGCTCTCGCTGTCGGATGATGACTGTGTCGATGAAGGCCCTGGCCACAGTAACCTCCTCAGCAGCTCACTGGAGCTGGTGAAACCATCCGGGGGTCAGCTTGTCGGGACCCTGCCAGGGAGAGAGCCCGCCAAAGCAGAAGAAGTACCAGGAACAGACGCTGTTAAAAACACCCAACCCCAATGGGAGGATACGGGGGAGGGATGTTTTGACAGCATAAACAGGCCTTGTGAGATCCCGAGCCGTATCTCCACAATGCCTCCAGTTTCCACGCTGCCTGTCAGTCAGTCCAGCCCTGCCACCTGCCGGGTCTCCCCAGCTGTCTGTAACGACCAGCTTTCAGCTGCCACAGACAATGACGATGATGACATCCCCCTGGCGATCGAGACCTTCCAGGAGTTTGGAATGAAGGAACAGTTCGACAAGGTCATGCAGGAACTTCGGCAATTTTCGGCGATCGGGGCGAGCGACCCGTCTGACTCTTCGTCGTCTGATTGGGGATCTGTTCTGAATGGACCGGAGGAGACCGGAGCCCCGGGCCCAAGAGAGGGTTGGAGTACGCCGCTGAGGGACAGCCTCAGAGAAACATCATCAGGTGGACTATATCCCATCATAAGGGGAAACTAATTATTGCATTTTCCTGCACATTATTTTTTTTACAATTTAAAGCAGTGAGGGTAGGATTTACTTACATGACTTAAATATGTAGAAGACACCATAAAAAAAAATCTTTGAGATAAGAAAGGGGACAGTCAATAAGTTAAAGCAAGATAGACTATATATTAAAATGGCCTAGTGGGACAGAATTTAATTTACTATTATATTAACGCTGTCTAGTCTATAGACACTTCCGCTTTTCCTGGTAACTCTTAAGGTAACGAATGCCTTGGCTTTCTCACCACCAGTCATCGGTAACATCACCCACAGCTATCGTTAAAACTCGATGTCAACATGAATATTTATCAACTGAGTCGAGGCGCATTACTTATTCAAAATAAACAAAGATAAGCAAATACGCCAGGGAAAAAGATGATCTCATATGTGGTTCACATTTAAACCAAAGCAATTTGCTTACCTATTCCCCATCAGGTAAACAGGCAAACGGCTGACATGGCTAATCTAGTTGTAAAAATGAACTCCCTCATCCCAGAGCCGTCCTCAGAGAATATACGCTTCACCTCCCAGCACCTGGTTCAATACACTTTCAATCTTATTTTTTTCTGCCTGTTCAGTTTCTTTACAGTTGAAATATTAAGAGCCATTTGGGTATAGGAAAGTTATTGTCTCGCCATAGTTGAGAGAAGGCAGTATCAATATATTGCACTTTGTGAACTGTGCCCTCAGATTTTGAAAGAGATTGAATCAACACCATAAACAATGGGCAGCCCCGACAAGTCTGCCTTACAGTGGAATAGAATGATGCTTTGATTGTGGATATGGGTAGCATCACAATAACCACATCAAAACACAATACAATTCCTACCATTTGAAAGAAAAGCTTTGATGTGCCAAACACATTTTCTTTAGCAATATATCCAGAATAAAAACAACCACATTTAATTTTCAGTTATCTTCATACCTAAATCAATTCATATTAAAGAAAATACTTTCTAGCAGTCTTTTTATACGTATGTATAAGTATGCAAGGCAGGATAGTGTAGTTAGCCCCCAGGGTTCTGGGTGTGATCCCCAATGTCCCCAACCTACCTGTAGGTTGACCAACCAGTGTCCAACGTCCTACCTGCTTCTTAATGTCAACCGTATTTGCAAAATTCAAGTTACTTTACACAAGTGTCTTCTAAATAGGGAACAGTAAACTATCAACATCTTTCAAATGTAACTCCCCATGCATTGCAGAATGCCTCCCCTTGAGAACCGAAGACAATGATGAGGGCAGCAAGAGAGACTGTGGCCTGAAGGACCAGCAGGTCCCGCCACCAGAGTGGAGCCAGCCCTGCCTAGACGAGGAAGACTCAATGTACTCCTTAGGGAAGCACAGAGAAGGTGTGTAGAGGAGGTTTCTGTAACATCTCCGTGCAGTATCTCATTAAGTGTCAAGTGTAAGTATTCCTACCACCTCTAGCAACGGGGTAAAGTTGTATTAAATTACACCAATACCGCTGGTGATACCTTAGGCTATTTGATGCCCGATAATAACATGATGGTGATACCCGTATTAGAATATGCAGGAACTTGGGCCAAATGACGGCATTAATACAACATGCAAATCAAACTTGGTACCAAAGTATTGGGTGAGCTCCCCATCATCCTTCATTCTTTCTTCAGTTTACTTTCCCTAGTTAAGTATTTCTTTTAATCTTTGCATTGGGGTTGTTATTCCTGATCCTAAATTAACCTGGTGTCAGACTTCCAATACCAATATCAGTATAAAAACACATAAGATGCCCATAAATTGCCTGTCTGCATTGCCGTGAAAAAAACAATTGGAAAGCAATGAGGTAATCCCTCACATTCACAACTTTCAAAATGGAAGGCAGCCAAGGACAGAATCATAGACACTTCCAGGAATCCATTTTGAGCATATTTGGAAGCACAATAATTCATAATTCGAAACCCTTGTTGGAATCACAGTCAAATGTTAATGAAAATCGTAAATCATTGTTATTTTATTTCTAGCAGCTGGAAAAGGCTTTATTTTTATTCAAAGGTTAGCCATTTTGAGGAATAATCAAGAAAATGATTGAAAAGGTCACACAACAAGGACATGCAATCACTCCAGTAGATTTATTAACATTTTAAAACGAATTTCGTTCACAACGCACCAAGTTTCAGTTCATAGCCCTGTGAGCTGCAGCTAAGCCGTAACACCATTAAATGCAAGAGCACCGTTTAATTGTCTAAAGAGAATGAGGAAGGAGAACACAAGACCATCCACCCGTCAGCGCTGTCGGTTTCTGAGCCAAGAAGGAAGTGCGAGGAGGAGGACCCCGTGTGGACCCCGTCCTTCCACTTTCCACTGTCTGAGGTGCAGTTCGGCCAACGTGAGTATCCCATTGACCCCGCTGCTACACGCTCATATTCTGAGGCGCAGGTGAAAGCATGTGCCACGCCAATGCAAGGCTGGCTGCTATGCTCACAGTGTTACAGGTAGAACGGCTGGCTGTGCTTGCTATAACCTGAGGAGAGGAAATCGAAGCCTGCGGGTGTGCTTTGGATCAGGGTATGAATCGTCCCTAGCAATCATTTGATTGATAAAGCAAATGTTCAATCCCCAAGCCAAAGGAGAAGATGAGATTACAATCACTGCAAATCAATCGGACTTTGGATGTGAAGGGGGGGGGGGGGCTTAGTTATTGTTAGTTTGTCACATACTGACATGATTTGTTGCGTTGATGTACACCAGACAGTCAGTGTTAAGCAGAATGTAACTGAGAAGGCAAGCTATTGGCCGAGCTTGTGCAGAACCAAACCAGAACTGACTACGTAACAAACCAGTTATAGGGTTCAACATTTAACCTCACTTCAATCAGCAGCAGCGTCTACAGCATCTCAAAAACCACACTCCTCTCCTCTCACCAACAAAACGAATCTATAAATTGCCATTAGAAAGGCTATTTTACTAGCTCCAACCTCTTGTCAATAAATGTGCAAGCTGTAGCGAAAACTAATTACCAGCAATAAGCTGGTTTGTATCTGGCAGGAGTTTCCTATTGTTTTCATATCCTTTTGTATTGGAAGGTTTCCTCCATTCATTTGTTCTTTTGCTCAATTCATGAAATAATAGAGCTGTTTCATGCTGTCCAGGGGATTAGGTCTTAGAGTGAGTTCATTATTTCACAGATACATTTGGATTATCTCTCAGGTCTTCTGCAGGGGTTCATGTCTCCTTGTTGCTGTCTTATCTGAGATTACCTTCACTCACCTATTGTTGACGAAGTCTTACATTGATGTACTTTCTGAAAAGGAAATAATAAGGTTTTAAACACGTAGCAGTAAGACTTTAGCGGACCAGCTCTTGTTGGGGCTGAAGTATTTCATCGACCCATTCCTACTGGGTCCACTCGTGCTTATAAATGTATGTGGCCTCAGTGCTGTGAATGACTCACCAAATGGCACGTAATGGCTTATATATGCATGGCATAGCATGTCCTCAGTAGTGATGCTGACCGAGGTAATGAGTGTTTGTTTCATTTTTCGTAATTTGCGCCTGTAAAACACAGCTACATGTGCATTAATATATGTAAATATGAGGTTTTGTGTTTGGGGTTGATAATGAAAAGCTTTGTGGTTAGTAATCGGCCGTTTTTACATTGCCCACCCACACTGATATTTCATATTTCTGTGCAGATCGATAGATGTTGTATTACACTAAAATAAACCTTGTGTTTCCAGGACAGACCGAACCAAAGAGGAGATTGGAGCCTCTGAGGACCTGTGCTCGGCCAATCCGTGTCGGCCTTTCGAAGCGTGCCAAGACCTCTCGTCTGCACCGTAATCACCCCCAACAAGGAAACAAATCGTGCTCCAGGGATCCCTTTCCATGAACCTGAACCAGAGAGTCTGTCGCAGCATCACCTCTTACCCCACACATCTTTTTTGCTTTTTGTTTTTGTGGAAATACGTCATTGTGGGTTTTTGTTTGTGTTGGTTTGTTGGGTTAGTGGAGTGGATTTCTGAATGTATTGATGTGCCGAGTACATCGCCACTGTAATAACCTTCAGCGGTGATGCTACCCACTTCTAGAGCACTACACTCCACAACTACTCAACTATGCTGTGGAAATTCTCTTGCTCACATTAATCTCTAGGTCTAGGTCTATTGGGCTTCAGCTATGGGCCTTTTCTATTGCTTCCAGACAACTTGTGTGTGTTCATTCCAACAAAGTTATAACGACTTGCATATGTTATTCAATATTTATATTCTGGTGTTGAATGCTGTTTTAACCTTCACCATCTTTGAAGGAATCAGTTTCCCATCTATTTATATTATATCATATTAGTATTTATTTGCTATGTTTGATTAGTATTTATTCGTCAGTGCTACTTCACTTCCATCCTTCTGTGTTGACTGTATTCAAACAGCACACTGTTTCAAACTGCCGTTCTGCGTGGGCGTGTGCAATCAAGGTTGAAGGGCCGGCCAATGTTATGTTATTTATGCGTTTGCTGATTTTTTTTCCATTCAACCATTAAACTGATTGCTGATTGTTTGCTAACGCATCCCAAGGTGTTTATGTGGGAGGGAGTCAAATATAAAAAATTGCTTTTTCGTTGCACACGTTTATCCATCTCTGTCCCGAGGACCTACCTCACCAGTGTGTTCGCTGATTATTTATTTTTTGACATTCTAGTTTCGTCAGAAACTACAGTTCAAACGTTTTTTGTTAATGTTTGCCATCAATTGCTGTCGGCTACGTGTAGGCCTGCGTGAAATATCTAGGCATGTCAGAAAGAGTGTTGCCATGGAAACGCAACATCTCGTCAGCCGGTTCCCGTTGGCATGCGGCAGGTTGACACTTAATGATTTTCTTTGTTTTTCACAAACAAAAATGACAGACCAACGGGTTTTTGTGTGCAGCAGATTTTTTATTGTGTTGTGTTGTTGTTTTGTTTGATTTCGCTGTGTGAGGTGAAACATAAATGGCAGAAATTGCACTTGGACATGCGTGTGGTTGAATTTGCCATTTAATAGCGTTGCATGAAGCTACTGAGAAAAAATACTTTTTGCTTCACCACCAGGTGTGAGGCTGAGCACAAGCCTTTTCAACATCTACCTGTGACATCATGAGTGGGGCTGTCAAGTCAGATGTTTGATGAATAGCTGGAATCCCCAGTCGCCTCCCTGATGGACTGTACCAACTGGTAGTGCAATAGGACTTGACACGGGGGTCACTTGTGATGTCACAAATGGTTAGATTGTTAAAACCTAATTTTATTTTTAAGTAAGTAGTAAGTAACTACTTTTTTATCATCAACTGAATCAGCTGAATCAGAATAAAGTATTCAGCAATCCTTTGGTATAATCCACCTTGATGCTGCAGCGTTCCAGAACGTAGCACAGGGGGGCAAGATAAGCAGTGATTTACTTCAGCGTCCTCTTTTTGTTCACACCAGTTTTTCTATCATTATTGTATAATTTATGCGCAAATTCAAATTGCCCCAGTAATAGACTGTCCCGTATCCCCCTGTGTTCTGTGAGCGCACCTGGCCCGGGATTACCGCTGCTTTAGCACAGACAGCTGGGACATCTGTGAGGCTCAGTGTGCGTTGCTGTGCCGACAGACAGCACACCGTGCAGTGGGAGGGAAACAGTATCACGTTCGCCCACTGTCACTTAACATCGCCTCCTCCTGCCATGTTTCCCATCCACGTTAGCCTCCGTACGATGTGAACGCACGATGCAACAGATCACGTAGTTTACACTTCCCGTCCAACTAGACGGCCGGAAAAAAGGAATTCTTTATTTATGCAATTCAGTTCTTCATTCATTAGTATTTGGGAGCTGATATTTTGTATGAGCGAGAACAGTAGAGAACTGGATGTGGGATATAAGCCCAGGATCCAGCAGCCTTCTCTCCCTACAGGGAAAGAGTCTCAGCTGGTCTGCCGTCTTGGGCTGTGAGTGGAAATCAAAGAGGAAAGAGACTAGGCATGTCTTTGCAAAATTAAATTGGATTCTAAAGCGGTACGTTCAATCTGTTTGTTTGATCACAGCCTGTCAGAGATTTAGAGTTGTTTGGACACTTTGCTACACTTTGTGTACAGTTTGTTTTTTTTGGAAAACACACATTAGCTATGTGTGAGTGACTCTTATTTGGACAGATGATGGACTTGATGATGGATATTTTCCCCCATTGGCCAAAAAAACTTTTCTTGGCAAAAAGATAGAAAGGAGAAATACCTCACTAATGCCCCCTAGAGACCCAATCTCAGAGATTTCAACAGCATTAGGTAACTATATATACTTGTCCATCACATTTGTTGTACCAAATCTATTTTGACATAATTCATAATCATATAGAAGTTTGTTGTTGGCAACTTAACATGACATTCAGAGGTAATCTCTTGGCTTGGGTAAAAGCATCCAAGGTAGTCACTTAAGATGTCACAAAAGGTTAGATTTCTAAAGGGCTTGTAATGGATACATACTGGTGACTGGAGAGTGGACACTTGTGGTCTCACAAATTAGATTTGAAAGTGTTGTAATGGTTGTGCATTGGTAGACTAGGTCTTCTCTGTGATTAGATAACATTTTATGAGAAAATTAACCGAAAAAAGGTTGTTTTTCATATAATATTGTGACTTTATTCTATTACAATTCTTTACACATATCAACACAACTATTCCTGTAACTAGGGAGCTGATCCATTGTACAGATCTCATCAAAGCCCACATCATTGCGTAATCCCAAAGGGTCCAGCATCTCGCCAACACAAACAAACCACAGGGCCATGCAACTAGTTTGTGAATGTGTGTATAGTTCACCGATCATTACACAGCACTGTACGTGCACACGCAACGTTTTCCGATCAATAGCAATCACTGGGCCACAGTGCCACAACCATCTCATCGACTGTGAGACTAAAAATACTCTGGAGTGTCCTCTCAGCGCATAGTCCGGTTGACTGTTAGTACTCAACAAAGGATTCCACAGTTGAAGAGCCTTCATAGCATTTACAACCAGAGTACAAATGAGTAATTCTTCTTCTTCTTCTTCTTCTTCTTCTTCTTCTTCTTCAGAGCAACTTGCTGTTGCTCTGGTTGTGCTTTAGCAGT
>JAOPUH010110154.1:0-10317 GCA_027123175.1 Urophycis cirrata | reverse complement strand
ACAGACAGAGAGACAGAGACAGCGACAGATAGACAGACAGACAGAGAGAGACAGATACAGACAGACAGACAGACAGAGACAGATAGAAAGACAGAGACAGACAGACAGACAGACAGACAGACAGACAGACAGAGAGAGACAGAGACAGACAGACAGACAGACAGAGAGAGACAGACAGACAGACAGAGAGAGAGAGAGAGACAGACAGACAGAGAGACAGAGACAGCGACAGATAGACAGACAGACAGAGAGAGACAGATACAGACAGACAGACAGACAGACAGAGACAGACAGACAGACAGAGACAGATAGAAAGACAGAGACAGACAGACAGACAGAGAGAGACAGAGACAGACAGACAGACAGACAGATAGAAAGACAGAGACAGACAGACAGATAGAAAGACAGAGACAGACAGACAGACAGACAGATAAAATGGTATGACACAGCAGGCCGTTTTGAAGTCTGCGGGTTTCGTGTAAAATTGTGATAAAGAACAAAAACAGACCTGAGCGTCAGACCTACCAATTATTTTCCTAATGTTGAATTATCTTCTTCTCTCCTTTCATTCTTCTGCCTCAACAGGGTGCCACGCCACGGCCGCACTAGGCTAATTGTATTTAAATCACAGCATTCTGGCTGGATGTGGGTAATAAAGTATAAACCCGGGATCTATTTTAATATCGTGAATGCCGTGGAGCTATGCAGCAAGCGTGTAATCATTCGGGGTGTATACAGCATCCCGCAATCCACACGCAAACTACCCTTCGGTACTTTAAGATCCCCTTTAGATCTGGATGGCACACATCTCGCCTGCAGAGCAGAGCACCATCTCACCATCTCACTCACTCGAGTGAGTGAGTGAGTGAGTGAGTGAGTGAGTGAGTGAGTGAGTGAGTGAGTGTTGCTGGCCCTGGCCCCTGAGGACCGACTTCATATCTTGTGCAGAAAAATAAGCAATGCGTTCAAATTTTAGTGGGATAATAACTTAACTTAACATGGTCTATGAACAGTATGTTGTTAAGCAACACAGTATTCCCATTTTTAGCCTTTATGAAGATAAGACTTTATTGATCTAAATTCATAACCATAGCCACTCATGAAAAAGTCGAGACATTGTCAAGACATTGTTTTTGAATAAATAATGCATTTTGTGTGCATCCCACGATCGTCTTGGTCTCTTGCTGAGACTCACCCATAAGTTGAAAGCCCCCTTTATCAAACCTATATACAGTATTACTAGCACTACAGGTTTCTTATGGTATGGCCACATTAGCATGCTTAGCGTAGCTATTGGATGGCATTAAGAGTGGAAAGACAAATGGGTGAAATACTATGTGCCATTTCAGTCTGAAGAGTTAGCAGGAGAGTCTGTCGCGTTGTTGCCGGCTCAGTCAAAATCAACAGCAACAGGTGGAAGAGAAAGACACCCAACTCTGCTCTCCGGTGTCTCAATGTGGTACTGCAGCTCCCTGACATCGTATTATACCGTGTGACGCATCTCGCACTCTAAATATAGAGGCACCAAACAAAACACAAGTCAAAGCCGATGTACGTATCGAGAAGTATTATTGTACATGCATTGCAGTACACTCTTGGAATTTTGACCAACTATCCTCCAAGAGTGTCACATTGATTTGACTGATTGGTTGTTGACTGATGCTAAACACTCGAAAAACTGGCCAGTGCCAGGATGGGAAATATATTCCACAAATGAGAGACTTCATAGTGGAGGTTTTCATTCTGAATCAGTTTCTGTCAACACCAACAACCCACAGAAAAACTCCAGAAAAACTTCTGAAACACCTCAGTTTGAGCCGTTTCAAAACAGAAAGAGGAAACTACAGCAGCCAATTACCCCTTTGAATTGACTTTCCACAAAGCGCCCAACTAGTGATTATGTTCAAATGCAACATACAGAACAGAGGAATTAAGTCATCAGCCCCAGAACAACATCTCATCATGCTATCTCCCGTTCCTAAGCAAACAAACCCATTCACCACGAGATGCCCCGACAAGATCTGAACCCAAGACAAGAGCACAGAACTTGTGCTAAAGTGCGGGGAGCCTCACAGAAGATCTTCTGAAGAACGTCAGGAGCAGAAAAAGACCAGCTCTTTCTCCACCAGGGAGAGGAGAAAGAAAGGAAAGAGTGAAGAAGAGGAGGAAGAGACAAAGACGCAGGAGGAGGGGCGGGGTCCAGCCGTCGTCATGGTGAGGACACGGCACCCCCTCATTAGGACCATGACATCACAGTGGGGAGGAGCTTCAGAGTCTGGGACCTCGGGTGGGATGGAGAGGATTAGGGATATAAAGACCTACAGCCCAGAGGCCCTTGGAAGCAGCAGCCGGAGATCTGAGCAGAGACGGTCTCCACACTTTCAGGATTTAACCCCCGGGACAGCAGCCTCCCGACCCCACCACTGTTCTTTGGAGTGTGAAGGTGAGGTGTCTTCTCTCTGGTCCAGTAACTCTCTGGTCTACTCAGGTCCTGCTGGCCACTCCTAGTCTTCCCTCTCCCTCTGGTCTCTCTACTGGCCTCCTCTCCCCCTGGTCCTCTCTTATCTCTGCTGGTCTTCTCTCCCTCACTCCTGGTCTTTATCTCCGGTCTTCCTGTGTTCCCTCTCTGGTGTCTCCTGTCCCTCCTGCTTCCAGCAGGTGACACCAGGTCCTCAGAACATCTGGACTTAACATCATCTGGGCAATGGGGATGGAGGGTAAGGGGCTAGTCTAGATGGTCTAGCTGCAAGAGGGGAAGGTGGAGCAGACACATGGGGATGCTCAGCTAAGGAGCAGGGATTACCAAATCAAGAGCTCAGTACTAACCGAGCCAAATCTGCATGAAATGTTAAGACGTGATGCACCAGGTGGATGTCTCTTATAATTAAAAAGTAAATCCTTGGAAATTGCTTCTCTATTCCTTAGCCATAAGAATATGTTCTAAATAGTGTGTAATAATATATCATCATATTTGTGCATTAGTATATATTTAATTAATAATTGTCTTTAATTGTCTTTAATTTGATTGCTTGTTGTGCCCTGTTGCATTCCAATGATCTTCACGTTTCTGTACATCTTAAACAGAAAAGCATACTTGTGCTCTTTGTAATGCTCTTACGTACACCACTTGTGTCCAGGTTTGTCTTCACAAGATGGATCTCCGCGTGACAAGTGTTCTGTTCGTCCTGCTTGCTCTGGTTGGGGCGACCCCTGAGCGGTACTACCAGTCTCCCAAGGTCAGCAGGAGCTACCCTGTCAAGGGCCACCAGATCAAGGGCCACCAAGTCAAGAGCCAGGGTGAGTCCTACAGCTCCGGTTGTACACATCTCCAGTTGTATGCACCAATGTATACTAGATGTACTTTCTATTGATCAGCCAATGAGTTGGAAATTATAATAAGAAAAAATCTAATCTCACCAGCCCAGGGTTAGGATTCCAAAGTGGAATTAGGTGTACAAGGCCCAATTCAGCAGGAACTATTCATATCGTAAAGGTGACTTACACTCCTCTCTCACCTGCCTTCATTAATCAAGGTGCACTTTGTGAGCCGTAAGACAAACGCTGTGGTTAAAATGGTCCAAGTCACCCATGTACAAATGTGTCCGAATGTTAAATGGGAAGGACAGAACTTTTGAGGTCTGCAGTTACACCCAGACGTCAGTGGTCTGGGTGTAACTGTTGAGGGCCTGTCCCTCATTGAAAGTCTCTTACGTCACCAAGTCTTGACAAAGTTAAAACGCACGACAAAAGAATAGGTTTTTCTTTTGAAGATAAAGTGATTACAAATAAATGTTTCTGGCAGTGTTGTGATGTAGTTTTAACAAGCGCCCGATGTAAAAGTGAATTGCCCCCAAACATTATAACAGCTCATATTTAAAAAGCCTCCATAAAAACAGAAGCACCAGACACACCCCAACAATTTTCAGTGTGGCTTCTTTGAAAAGAATCCAAAAACAAAATATAGCATTTATAACATATATATATATATATATATATATATATATATAATATATAACTTTTACAAGCTGTGAACGTAAATACACAGTCGAAACACAACTTCACTGAATATCCTTCGCTGTTGTAGCTCATCCTTATGCAATTTCCCTCAGGGATCATTAAAGTATTTCTGTCTGTCTGTCAAACTGCACTTTTTGGTTCCACTTGCAGCACGACTCAGTAACAAATTAGTTTACGATTAAATTGAAGTCGATTTCACCACAGATGCCAACTTCATTTAGATTTTTGTGAGATGTTCAGTGTAAGATGACAAATTCAAACAGAGTTCCAAGAAGGATATTGATTATCTATGGAGGTACTGACACCTCTGTGAAACCAGACGGCCAGCTGGAACAGCTTGGAGGCTGTGCAGAGTCATGGTTTGGGGGGTTAGCGTGGGCCAGACAGCAGGGCTATCATCACTTCCCTCTGTGGTGGCCCTGGCTGACGGGGAGTTCCGCCCTGGCATGCTCTTCGCCATTTTTGGTTTGCTTTGGCACCGTTTTGCGCAGCGGGCAAAGGGTCACCCGGCCAAAGCTTTAATGTGCACAATCACAAAATGTTGTGTTTCAGTCACTCCTTCTCTTGGGTGCAGATTTTGGTATGATATTTCACGGTTTCAAACTACTTACTAGATTAAGGTTTCTACCTTTGCCAACCGTGGTAAAAATGCATGCAGTCATGGACAACGCAAGACACTCGGGATAAAAGCATCAGTGCCATCAATGAAACTGATTAACCATTTCAAACCAACGCAGGTGAAACTGACTCCTGCAAACTATGTACCAATGTAGCTCAAGTGAATATAGAAAGCGAATATTAATGCAACAAGTGTCAGCAGCCATAAAGCTGTGCACATAAATTACGTTGGCATCAAGCCTCCTCCCAGGATGTGCGGGTAAAGAAAATGTCCCCTCTTTTATGGACAAATAAACAACTTCCAAGTGCAAAAACGGACAATAGCTTCCAAGTATGAAAAAGGCAGTTTGTGTTGTGCAACACGTCTGGTCTCACACACTAAAAATCTGACATTCCCTAACGCAAACCACCAGAGCGGCACTGCACTCGATCCCAATCTCGACAATGAAGTGGCACGAAATGCAGGGTCAACTGGCAGACCACTAACTATACATTCAGCAGCCTCGGCTAGCCCATGAAATGAGAGGTTCACGGTATGGAACACGCAGGCTCCTTAAAGGGAAATGCACAGAAACAGCTGTACCCGGTACCCACAAGATGGTGCGGCTGGGTGGGAACATCCCTTTCAAGCCACTGGCTGTTGTTAGGACAACCCTGGCTGAAGGAGATGCTTCCGATAACCTTAACCCATGATTACAGGTTGAGTGGAAACATTTCCATGCATTTTAAAAGAGCTGATAGTCACTCACACTGAAGAATACCAATAACAAGGTCATGGTCAAAGATCCAAAGTTGGCTCATTGGGCGGAAACTTTCCAATAATGGATTACAAATTAATCTTTTTGTGTATCGATTAGCTGAATCATGAAATCCCCAGTTGTGCGATTGCCACAGCGAATTAAAATGCAAACAGCTGATTGTGTTCTACCAAGTGATGCGTAATAGAACGGGTAATCAATACTTCCTGTGCACTAATAATTCATCCATGGGCCTCACCCCTCATCTACATCAGGGACAACATGGAAGACCAACATTAACAACTTTCCCTGCAGCATGTTTAGGTGCACCTGCCCAGTAACCCAAATAGTTAATGTCTAATGGCTTTCATTCAAATGAAAGCCACTAAGCCATAGTAGTTGTTCAGTATACTGGGTTGTTCATTCAACATAAATATTTTTTTTATAATAACGCTAACATAATATTTTTGTATTCTTTGTTTTTCTAGCCGTTGCAGGTGCGCCCGGTGCCCAGGGACAACCAGGTGAGCCTGGTCCAGTGGGCCCACCTGGCCCTCCTGGAGAGCCCGGCGTTGGATACCAAGGACCTGTAGGCCCTGCTGGACCACCTGGAAGCCCAGGTTATTCTCAAGCCGGCAAACCTGGCACTCCAGGTGGCCCTGGGAAACCAGGAAGCAACGGCCTCCCAGGTCAGAGGGGTGAGCCCGGGCCATCAGGTGCCATGGGCCCCAGAGGTGCACCTGGATCTTCAGGAATACCTGGACCCGCCGGACTCTCCGCTAGTGGCAAACCTGGACCGCATGGCCTGCCCGGATCAATGGGACCGAGAGGAGAGACCGGTTTGAAGGGACACCCCGGAATCCCCGGACTTCCCGGCCAGAAGGGAGAGAGAGGATACGGTGTGGCCGGGCCTCAGGGCCCCCCCGGCTCAGTGGGACCTCAGGGGCCCTCCGGCATTCCTGGTTCACCTGGAGTTGGCAAGTCCGGAGCCCCCGGATACCCCGGTGAACCAGGAAAGGGTGGCAGCCCAGGAAGAGACGGCGCCCCTGGGGCAATGGGCATGCAAGGACCAAAGGGCCACACAGGGGCCCCCGGCATGGGAGCACCAGGCAAGTCGGGTCAGAACGGTACCCCTGGTCTGCCTGGACCCATCGGGCCTAAAGGTCCTCAGGGTTCTGCCGGACAGCCTGGCTCCCCTGGCATGCCAGGTGTCGGTAAACCAGGTATCCCCGGAAGCCCAGGCGTTTCAGGATCTCCTGGTACGTCAGGAACCACCGGACAGAAGGGAGAGCCAGGCCCCACTGGTTACACAGGGCAGCCAGGTGGTCCCGGCTCAATGGGCCCAGTTGGTCCACAGGGTGCCAGAGGATTCCAAGGAGAGACCGGTGCTCCAGGACCCAAAGGTGACCTCGGACTGGTCGGCGCACCCGGGCCTAAGGGAACCAAGGGTGATCCAGGTGCTCAGGGCTTCTCAGGTAAGCCAGGTATCCCAGGGATGGCTGGTTCTACAGGAGCTACAGGCCACACTGGTCCTCAGGGCCCAAAAGGATCCCAGGGACACACTGGAGCCACAGGTAGCCCCGGCGCTAATGGAGCTCCCGGTCCAAAGGGACACACCGGACACACTGGAGCACCTGGCAAAAGCGGTGAGAACGGAATTCCAGGAGGGAGAGGTCCAGCCGGTCCTCCTGGCATTGCCGGCCCCGCAGGGCAAAAGGGCCACCCTGGCCACCCTGGCCTACCCGGTCCCGCTGGAATGATGGCTAAGGGAGTCAGCGGTCCCCAGGGTGCTCCTGGAAATCCCGGAGCCAGAGGTCAGGACGGTCTCCCGGGAGCTTCTGGCCCCCCCGGCCCCCCCGGACCCCCAGGAGAAATGGTCTACACCTACGAGAAGAGCATGCCCATCAAGTCCCATCAAGAGGTCATGATGCCCCATGAGATGATGAAGGCTCCCATGTCCGCCTTCAGTGCCGTGCTGACCAACGCTTACCCCCCCGCCGGCCAGCCCATCCAGTTCAACCAGGTCCTGTACAACGGCGAGAACCACTACGATGCAGAGAACGGTGTCTTCTCCTGCCAGGTGCCAGGCCTCTACTACTTCTCCTACCACATGCACGTTAACGGAGCCAATGCCCTCGTGGCCCTCTACAAGAACGAGGATCCTGTCATGTTCTCCTATGACGAGTACAACAAGGGCTTCCTGGACCAGATGTCCGGCAGCACTGTACTGATGCTGCAGACCCACGACAGGGTCTACATCCAGGTCCCCGACGAGGAGAGCAATGGCATCTTCGCTGCGGACAACGTGCATTGCTCCTTCTCTGGGTTCCTGATCGCCTCGACGTGATTTCACCCCTCCAAGACCTCAACCAACCTTGACAAGTAATGAACTGCTCAGTGAAATAGTTCAGTCGAAAATGTAAGGAAAAATGCCATTGGAATTCTCATTAAAAATCGTGTGTTGAAAAAAATGAAACATGGCAATGATTTGACCAAAAGTGTACACGTAGAGCAGTATAGTTTAGGGGGTTTTACGTTTTAGGGGGAATTTCCTGGGGTTCAAATTGTTCCTGTATCCCAGAGTAGTGTATGGGCCAGGGCAAGTTTAGGGATACTGAAGCAGAATATAAATAAGGTGCTCTCCAACTGCCTGTAACATTTACAGCAAACCTTTATGTGTGTTTTTTACGTCCGTCGTCCAGATGTTTTACTTGTAATTTACATGGAAATAAGTGTGTTGTATTCGAGAGCGATGCTTCCGTATGAGAATCCATGTGGTTGACAGGAGAATTTCCAAAAGCATTTCGTAACAACAGCAATGTCCCATTGGTTGTATGAAGTGACACAATAAAGTTCTAAATGAGAAGCAGTGTGGATATTTCTGAAATGTTGACCTGCACAAATCCAGCGTCTTTGCACACGGAACATTGAACCGTTTGAACAAAATACTTTTATTTAGGTTCTGTTTTAAAAGCTCACCTTTAAATGCCGACGTATTGTAGTTGTGGTCAATGGCTGCAACCATGTCTTTCCAGAACTCTGAGTTGACTTTGTTCCCACGCTGCAGAAACAAAGACATCAGCTCACTCTTCTAATCCATGTGACAAAAACAGTTATGAACAATGACGGCTTATTCAAATCACAAACACGCAAAACATTACCTTGTGTAACATGTCCACGACCCGGCCGCAGAGCAGGGCGCCAGGTAGATCAAAGTAGTTATCATAGAAATAGTAATGTGCTGAGGGAAGAGAAACAACATATTAGACAGGTTAAAGTCATAATACAATAATATCAAGATGGCTGTCAACATATGATGAGACTAAAGAGAAAACAGTGCTGCGTTCAATGTTCCATCCATGTCTATAACTTCACAACTTGAATGACTGCAATCTTGCGTATTAGATCAGATTCATGGAAAGGTTGAAACAACTGAGGTCTAAAAACGTGTGGCCAGTGGCACTGGGATGAGGGTCAGGGTATGGTCAGGGATCAGGATGAGTGTGTACCACACTGTATGGACTGTAGACTGTAAAGATTCAAATAGATTTTCACTCAGTCGATGGAGACAATCACGGGAAACGACCGCTAAACGAGTTCACGTGAGATACGGATCAAGTATTTTCTTTATTGACTGCATCCCTGCTTTGAATGTGAAGGAGACCCAATGCACCCCCCAAAAAAATACAACTCAAAATATTTAAAGAATGGTTCGAACAGCAAACTTTGCGGTCAGGACACTTCGGTTGGGCCTTCGGACCAAGGTCCCGGCACAGCCGGTAACTAGCGCCACCCAACAGCTCAACAGTTCAGATGAGGAGAGAGAGGAAGATACCTGATCTGGTGAAGGAGGTGTTGAGGCTCTCAAAGTGCTTCCATTCCCTCTTGGGGCCGTAGTGTTGGAGGATCTCCTCTGGGCTGAGGTCCTTCGTTCCATGCGTTGCTCTTTAAAAACAAACCATATGAAATCAATAAGAAAGGGTTCAGCTTACCTGACTGAAAAACTGTAGAATACCAGTCACATAAAAGGTCAAAGTAACAGCTAAACACTAGTAATAGTGAAAATATGTGTGTGTGTGGGCAGGATAGCAAGCAGTTAGGGCGTTTATGACTCCCTCCTGAAAAAGCTTCTGGGTTCGACCCGGGGCTGCAGTGGACCCGCTTCTGCTATCTAAACAAATTCGCTGTAAGCCAATTTGGATAAAACATAACATGTAACATGACATGTCTGATGATCTCAATAACTCCACCGCTATGCAGGTAACATGACGGCTGGGGCTCTCACCGGAGAACAGTTCCATCTTCAGCTAACTTCACTAGATTTCCATCCTCAAGGTCAACCACGAGGCCTTTGAAACTGGAGCAGACAAAACATGTTAGCACCATCAGTCATGATCATTAAAAATCACCCACGATAATTCAAAATCAATCACAATCAATCTATCAGCAGATCAGTAGAAGTTGAGGACGACAGAGACTGAAGGAAATTTTGATGTTTAGACAGACAGACAATCTGTCTGTCTGTCTGTCTGTCTGTCTAAACATCAAAATCCTTTCTGAAGAAAAGTATGATTACTGCATGCAGAATAAAATAAGTAACAACACGATTTGTGTTCATACTAATAACATGATGATTAAGGACATAATGATTGCTCTATATTAATCGTGACAAAATACATTCATATCGAGTCAAGTCTACGTAATTCCATAAATTCAAATAATAGAAACATGCCTGTTAGTACAGCACATGTACCTGTTAGTACAGCACATGTACCTGTTAGTACAGCACATGTACCTGTTAGTACAGCACATATACCTTACAGCACATGTACCTTACAGCATATGTACCTTACAGCACATGTACGTGGTAGTACAGCACATGTACCTCTTAGTACAGCACATGTACCTTACAGCACATGTACCTTACAGCACATGTACCTGTTAG
>JAOPUH010110115.1:0-11139 GCA_027123175.1 Urophycis cirrata | reverse complement strand
TGTGTGTGTGTGTGTGTGTGTGTGTGTGTGTGTGTGTGTGTGTGTGTGTGTGTGTGTGTGTGTGTGTGGCTACAGTGTGTTGCTGCTACTCCAGTGTTGTCAGGTTTTGCTTTGGCTGGTTCATTATTCAAGCAACATCCCATGAGAGGGAATCCTGTTACTGAACATCAACCGGGCTGGGCCTCCGTCATCGGGACGGTGCTGTGGGCCGAGCCGCGCATGCGATCGCGGCTTTTATCAGCTTTTAACAGCTCTACGATTGCCATGTGTTAGTTAGTCGACAGTAATAAGCGACAACAACAGATTATGATTTGTTTGTTTATTTCATCATTTATTTGGCCCTGACAAACAGAAATGCTTCCACGACTGGATTGGGACTGGACTGTTGCCAAGCAACACAGAAAAAAAAAAAAAACATTTCCCTGCTACTTTCCGTTGGTCTACATGCTACCGGCAGCCAGCTAATGTGTACCGTGTACATTTATCTTTGTTTCCTTTTGCTGTGCCGTCAGTGAAACGAGAGTCTGCCAGGCTTCTATCCACCCCCCTCTGGCCTTGGTCCTCTGCCATGGAAATATGTTAATCTTTGCATTGTGAAGTTTGTTGCAATTTTGAGTCATTTCAAATGACCCGTAACGCGGAGTGATACATGTGTGGTAAACAGCCCCAGTGCTGTTCATACCTTATATCAGCACCCATGGAAGGCCGCTTGTCCAATCCAATTACTTGGTCAGAACTAACTGTTGTATAATATAAAAAACACATTTTTGCCTCTCTTTTTTGACCCATTGTGTCTTGTTATGATTATGAATTTTCATCATCAGGTCGTGTGTTCCTCACTGCGAATGCTGAGGTCGGGGAATACGATGCTCTGTGCATTAACACCCCATTGACACACTTTCAAAGGTGTGCGCAGAGCAAAGAGTTGATCACTGAGAATATGAAGCAGGTTTTTCAGGAGGCACGCGAGAGCTGTTTCACTTCGCTGAAATGGCAAATATGTGATGGGTCGCAATTTTCCGTTTCAATTAGGTTGAAGTTTGTGTCAGCACTTAGCACTTATTCAGCTAGGTGTGTGTGTGTGCGTGTGTGTGCGTGCGTGTGTGTGTGTGTGTGTGTGTGTGTGTGTGTGCGTGTGTGTGCATGTGTGTGTGTGTGCGTGCGTGTGTGTGTGTGTGTGTGCGTGCGTGTGTGTGTGTGTGTGTGCATGAGCTGGTCTACCTCCCAGACTGAAGGCTGAAGACTGAAGGTGTGTTGACTGTGTTTGCTTGGCAGGATCTGGTGGGCAGCGCCCCTCCCCAGAGGAACTGGAAGGGGATAGTCATCGCCCTGTTGGTCATCCTCATCATCTGCTTCCTCATCGTCACCTCTGTCATCCTCCTCACCCCTCGTGAGTATGCACACACACACTCACACACACACACACACACACACACGTACACATGCACACACACACACACACACACACACACACACACACACACACACACATTATGACGGGGTCATAATATGTGCAAACACTCCAGGAACATTTGATTGTAACTTTAAACCAGTGAAAAGGAGCTTTGTGTTGCTTTGTCTGCAGTGTCTATCAGCTAGCAAGTAAACTCTGGTGAGAAGTGGAAAATAACTGATGTCCTTACCTGCCAATCAAGACGCATACACGCACACACACACACACTTTTCCAAATAAAAACCACCAATGTGTTGTTGATATGAAAGTCAGTTAAAAAGACGATGAAGTTGGACACTGAAACTGAAGCAGAAACTAAGTGGATTTTGGAACAGCCAAACTGTCGGGGCGGCCGGGAACTAGGAGGGGTTGGCGTTTTTACAAGCTGTAACAGGTGGACGGTGCGAGTGGGAAGCGGCGACTTCATGTGATCCGAAACAACATTCACCAGGACATCATTCATCGCAACGAGCAGAACCCGCGAATGCAATAGCCTCGTGTTTGGCAATACTTTACCAAAAGATTGAGTAGCCTACATGTACGGTGATGTAGGTTCAGCATCACCTGCTATTTAGGTGAATTCACGCCTTGGCTTGTTTTTCGTTGTTGTAATTTGTATGTCTGAAACCACGGCAGAGATTTCAGCGCATTGCTCAGCCACACGTGCAGTGAGACCACCCTGAACGAGGGGTCTCATTTGAAACCCCTGCACTTACAGAGTCAGGTTCTCGTTATTATTATGTGTGCACCTGAGTACACTGCACATGGAACTCCTCGGGGTGACGGACCCGAATGCCGAATTCACACATTATACAAACGTGGAGTTAAAGCGGACCCCTTGTGACGGATGACTACCAGATCTCCTCCCAGGTGCTGTTCTGCAGTGCATCAATGAGAAGACCGGAGAGCAATGCGCGCTGAAGGTATCCCGTGAACACACCTACCTGTAGGCCTATAATAAATAGCTGTGTATCAACACCGAGTCAAACACGAGTTAATTCCACTGTCCTATACATAATATTCAATTTTGTTTATCTATTTATCTTTAACCGAAAGTAGGCTTATGGTGGTTTTGAATTGTTTTAATGTCTTACTGGGAACTCTTTGGTTGCGTTCCTGTATGGTGTGACAGCATGACAGCATAGCTTATGGTGCCCCCGTCACCAGCACTATCACCGCCACCTCCACCACCACCACCACCAACTGGGGAAGAGACACGGGCTCACGGTCAGCCAGAGGAATCAAGGAACCTTCCAGGCCTCTGCTCGTGGACAAGTGGAGGAACAAAATCCAAAGGAAAAAAACAACCCACACCACCCCCCCCACACACATACACACACAGAGTAGAAGACACATGTTGAGTGGCATTGTGGTCCTTTAGTGACAAAAACATCAGTATTTACATATGGTTCCCGTAGGTAAATTCTCAGCCTGTACAAGAACATGCACAAGGAAGAGAGTTTGAAACTTGGACTACATTACTCACAACCCACCACCCACACATACACACTTACACAGGCACCCGTCTCAACAGCATGAGGCATCATGGTTTGTGGGCGTTGTACAGCTCACGTGTACTAAACTGCTGGTGTGTAGTTATGGTGGTGGGTGTGCGTGGAGCTACGTGCCGCTGTTCATTTCTCTTAAGGCTTGTCAGCTACTTCCTGTTTGAGTACTGGGGTCATAAAAGGTCACTGTAAAGAGCAGATGGGGTGAACGGTGTTGCATACGAGTCACTGTCTCCAATTGCAATGTTTATAGTGGCCAACTCTAACTTCTGACCCTCTGAGGCACTGTACATTTTATATATTGGTACATATAAGTTATATATTAATATATACTTATTTTTGCATTCGTTTTATTCGTCATTTTACAAAACATATTGTCTTCTTCTGCATACTTTCCTTGGACCTTGTGTATCTGTTCAGATGACTCACTGTAGGACATTTTCAACCACACATTTGTCATGCATTATGACCACAGTGCGTGCTATCTTAGTGTGTGTACACATGGAAGGACAAAAATGCATCCAACGTATGCCTCTGTATCTTAATCATGCAAAGATTTCACACACACATACACACACACACACACTAACATACACACGTGCAACACACAGAGCAGTCAGCTGTGTGTGCCACTGTCCCCCCAGCATGGAGCAAGGGGAGCTGTTCCAGCAGATCAAGGCCAGAGGGATCCAGGCCTTCACTGAGAGAGGTGAAGCCCTCAACACGGAGACTATCCTGCCCCCAAGTTTATAGCTCTCGTGTTGTTGCCATTTTTAATAGTTGTTTTTGCACAGCCATGTTGAACACTGATGGTCAATTACAGCATATTTCCAATCCAACAGACTTATTTTGTTTAGCCGAAGCAATGAATAATAAGCAATACCTTTTTGAATCAATAGTCATAGTTTTGTTGTTATATTTTTGATCACATTATCATATGTGTCATGATTGATGATAAGTAGCCATGTAATGAGCAGGATAATGTACACACAAGCTGGTAATTATCATGAAATAATGACCAGCGTGCTGTACACTATCCCCTACTTACTTATATAATATTATTATATTATATTATATTACATTTTCAATATCAGATCAAGGCAAGGTGTAGCTATGAGTCAGGTTGCACCAAAATAGTCTGAATTAAAAGGTGACTGCAGGTAACGTGTTAATCAGATCGTACGTGCAATCTGTGATTGTATGTGTAATCTTTAACATTGAGTGGTGCAACACAACAACAACAACACATTCAAACCAAACCTGCATCAACAAATTGCTTATCTGGCTTGTTGGTGTAATCTACTCTGAAGCATTGTGTTCCCCCCCTAGAAGCCTCTTGAGATCATGAGAGACATCTGCATGGCTGTTGAATTCCTCCACAACAGAAACGTTGCACACATGAAAGAAAGCTCAGAGCCCCAATCTAACGCCCCTTATCAGTACATTACCACAATTGACTTTTACAACTGCACACATGCGTACCCACACACACACACACAGCACAGCTCAGTGTCTCTTCATCTTGCATGCATAGTTTCAAGTTTCAAGTGGTTTATTATCTTGTTCCGTTCCATGATGACGTCACTAAGTATTACACATCAGGGTCGATTTATACATCAGTGACAATGGGTTTGAGAATACATTACACACCCATGTTACATATCACATGCACAAACACGCTACATTCTTAAATGGCTTTTCTTGCTTTCCAGCCAGAGAACTTACTCTACACCACGGAGCACGGCAATGATGTCCTCAAGATGGTAGACTTTGGTTTTGCCAGGGATGTTGCCCAGTACGACTCCCATTTGACCGCTACACGGGGTATGACGTGGGTGGGTAAGCCCAGCTGTTGGGCTCCTACACTCGTGCTTATCCCTCATGGTAATCTACTGCCTGCTACCAGCTCAGGATGCCATGTTGGGGGCAGGGGGAACCATGCTTGAGTGTGCAATGTAACCTTACTTCACGTGTGTGTGTGTGTGTGTGTGTGATGTGTGTGTGTGTGTGTGTGTGTGTGTGTGTGTGTGTGTGTGTGTGAGTGTGAGTGTGTGTGTGTGTGTGTGTGTGTGTGATGTGTTGTGTGTGTGAGTGTGAGTGTGTGTGTGATGTGTTGTGTGTGTGTGTGTGTGTGCATCTTGAGCCTTGCCCTAGCCTCTCCTCTCCTGTGCAGGCTGTGTGTGCTCCAGACTGTCCGTTTCCCCATGAAACAGGGGATCTTCTCGACCCAGACTGGGCTCAGGTGACTGGGCAAGGTAGCATCATCTGGTTCTACACAACAGCAAACTGCTGGTGTTTCAGAACAACATTAACTACTGGTATTTTACCCTATAATGAACTACTGGTTCATTATATACCAGTAACAATTTGATTACTGGTATTCCTACCCAACAATTTTAAGTCTCCTTTCCTTGGACTAATATATAATCATATAATAAGTAAGAATCAATACAATATAAAACTGCTTTTACATGGCTAAAGCTCTCCACCTCATAAAGACTACAGGTAGTACATAATATGGTGGAATTCTCACCACATGAGATACTCAGGCCGACTGAATCCTGCTTCTGAAAACAGGGCACCGAGCCTCAGAGCCTCAAAGTTGCAATAAACAGTTCACATACATCATGTATGTTCATTCAAATAAAATTACATTATCCATCAATCAATGATGAACATTAAAAAGAGATATCACTAGTGGTATTTAGTTTAATTTAACTAACCCTGTCAAAGTGTGTTAGGCATCTTAAGAACACTTTGAAATATGTTGTTAATTATTTCAATCGAATAGAATAGATTGTAGGGAGCTGGTGAGCTGACCTAACATGCTCCATGTCACTCAGAACTGCGGTGGTCAAGTATAGCAGAACATGTGTTGAAATACTTGTCAAGTGTCACTTGTCAAGTGTTTGTTTGTTCACTACCGTACCGTACCGTAGCAGGTGGTCCCTTTCACGCCACCTCACACCCCACGGGTGCTCACTGACGAGTTTGATGCCTGGGAAAACATCGAGGTCAGCACCTCCGCAATACTGACACCCAGTGGCCTGAACTGGGATTACAGCTCTTCTGCTCAATACTTTCGCCCAGTGGTCATACAGTGAGTGGCATTACCACTAATCTGCACGATACTTCAAGTGAGACGCCAGGTTTGGGAATTACGGATGAGGAAGACGTTTAGATTGTACAGGTCACATCTAGGTGTTATGTAAGACACAGACATTTTTGAAAAGAAAGGTAAATATAATTTAGAACAGAGAATACATATAGATCGTTATGTTGTAGTTTCCTATGAGTACTACTAGGGAAAGACAGCTCATTCATTGTCCGGCAGGTCTTGACAAACCTGACTGTTCCCCCTGTATAACCACTCTATCAACAACACGCAGCAAATCTCTCACTCTATGGCTTTACATTTAAGTATATCTCTCCAAGGCAGTTCAGACATTAGTTTAAACATGGCACCAGCTCGAACACAAAGCCTTTTTTAACCTCTTTTAGGTTCACATCAGGTGTGCATGCCCTCCCGCATGTGTGTGCGTGCGTATGTGTTTGAGGTGAATTCCGGAGCACATTGGGTAATGGCAGGTGATTTAATCAGTGGAGATGTGTATAGATTAGTAACACAATGGCCATGACTTTCCAACTGTCGAATGGACACATTTGAAAAAGAAAGAGATTTACGCCATTCAACATAATGAGCACAATGTGATGCACAGGACAACTTGTTCCGAGGCACTGTAGAACTGCAGCTTATACCACTGAATTAATCCATTGAAGAAATGGATGGATCCCTGCTCAGTCACACAAATCCATGTAGATTATTAATCAAAACTCAAAGGAGCTCAAATGTGGACGTCTGAGGGCGCACGTCGTGAGAATGACCTTCTGACCTCCGGCCTAACCGCTCTGTGTGTGTGTGTGTGTGTGTGCGTATGTGTGTGTGGTTGTGCGCGCGCATGCATACATGTGTGCGCATGCATGCCTATGTGTATATGTGTTTATGTGTGCCTTTATAAGTGTGTTTCTGTGTGTGTGTCTGTGTGTGTGTGTGTGTGTGTGTGCATCTGTTCATACGCGTGTTCATGTGTGTGTTCAAGGTGCATGCACGTGTGCTCGTCTGTGTCTGTGCATCTGTTTATATGCGTTTCCATGTGTGTGTTCATGCACGCTTGTGTATGTGTGTGTGTGTGTGTGTGTGTGTGTGTGTGTGCACCTGTTCACCTGAGTACATCCCTCCTCTGCAGGAGCATTTGAGGAAGAGAGAAAGCTTTTTTTTTTTTTAAAAGACAAATTAATACTTTATTGATCCAAGACGGGGATGTCAGGATTTGTAATATGCACGCACAATAAACAATAAGCATGTCTGCCCCAGATTCACTTTCAGGTGGTCCTCTGCCCGTTTAGTATTGTCTTATTCTTCACCCGTGTTTGCCACCTCCATTTCAGGGATTAAAGCAAAGGGCGAATCTGAAATGGTGTCTGGTGCTTTTTCATTTGACAAAAGGAACGTGGTAAGATGAAGCCTACCTTGAATCAACAAGGAAGTTTGGCAACTGGTTTTTAACAGAGAAAGAGGAAGTGAGGGTATGACAAATAGTAGGGGTGGGGGTGGAGACTCTCAGTTCGTTGAGAAATGTTTTCAAAATAACGGCGCAACACTGGTTTACATTGGTGTCTCATTGTTGTTGCACCAAGAGGTTACCCACAATGCAAAGAGGTGTTGTCACGGGTGTGGATGCCAGAGGTTTATGTAAGCAGCAGTGGCTGAAGGTTGAGCTCCCCCCCCCCGATTCACTTGAGTTGTGACACTGCCATTCAAAATGGCTCCTTTGTGTCGATCAGGCCTGGGTGTTTACATTTGACATCTGGTTCGTGTCTTTCCCGTTGGCACACAGAGCGCCAGACACAGAACCCTAAAGACTCAGACAATGTCGTCTGGCATACGCATGCCAGCGCCACGCATTCCTGCATGATCTCGAACCTAAAACATAAATGACGTTAACGCCGCTGCAGTCTAGCTTTGCATTGGGCCTTTCCTCTTGTCCTCAGTGAGCTCATATCTAATGGTACAGCTGGAGCCCTGTGGGGCTGCCTATTTATAGCCACAGTGGAACAGTTAGCCTATTTGGGACAGAGTCATTTGACTTGGTGTTCTCAGTGAGAAGGTCATCACTATTATGTTTAGATTATGCCGCGCGTTACCTTTCCCCTACTTTCAACGTGTTGCCCGGGGCTGTGCCACTGGGCCGGCCACCATCAGCCCTCAGCCCTCAGCCATGCCTCTCGCAGATATCACCGCCACGCAGACAATGGGCTTCCAGCAGTTTCTTTGGTAGGGCCTGCTGAATAGCAGACACCACTGGTGTGTTGTCCGTATCACCCTCTTGTGAATATCTTTGATAGAGGTTTTTTTTCATCCCACGATAACACACGTGCACGCAAAAGACTTGCGGTTTCTCTTGCGGTTTACTTTCTCAATGGCTTGCAAGTTGCATGTTGCAAGTTTCCTCGTACGCTGTTGTGTTTTTCCACTGTGAGTCAACCATATTGATTGACATGTCTAGTCATGAGCAATCACAGCATGATTACATGTTACACATATGAGACAGGAAAATCTCCCCGTCGGTAGTCTTCCACTCATTCTTACTGTCAACAAAACAAATGTCTGTTTGATGAAGGCTTTGATTGCTTCCTTGTTGTGACTCCAATAAAGGGCCCTTGTATTTCACTCATATTTGTCATTTGGGTTCAAATCCAGAACCTTTCTGCTGAGAGTCCAACACCTAAGCACTACTAGAGTATCCCGCCCTGATGCAAATATGCTTCTTAACA
The DNA here is from genome assembly GCA_027123175.1 of Urophycis cirrata. Lineage (NCBI taxonomy): Eukaryota > Metazoa > Chordata > Actinopteri > Gadiformes > Phycidae > Urophycis > Urophycis cirrata. The sequence continues at coordinate 2,343 of JAOPUH010110115.1, read as the reverse complement.
ACTAGCCTAGCTCTAACCTGCTATTTGACAATAACCTAATCTTACATAAATCTTTGTTTACTGCAACCATTGTGTATCTGCCCATTTGGCCCCTATTTCTCTCCTGGCCATCCCTGGAAGGAGGGACCCTTTTTCTGTAGTCCTTTACAAGGTCGCTACCCTTGAATGTGGGTCGGGTTTTTCGTGCCGTTCAGAGGGTTCAGTGTACTGTGCAGTATGGCTGGTGAAGGCCTTTGAGACTGTGACTGTGATGACACCAAAACAACCGGATGAAGGAACTAACCTGTCTTGTAGGCTAACTGATCGTCATGTATGGAATGTGTGTGTGTGCTTGCATGTGTGTGTGTGTGTGTGTGTGTGTGTGTGTGTGTGTATGTGTGTGTGTCTGTCTGTGTGTGTGTGTGTGTGTGTGTGTGTGTGTGTGTGTGTGGGCTCCTGACGGAGCGGAGAACCAGCGATAACAGGCTTATCATGGTGGAACCTGAAGCTCAGCATGAGGCCTCTTTCCATATCCCGGGCCGCTGTCACCCCAGGACTGCTCACTGTCAGCCCTGTTGTCACCGTGAGCCCAAAGTTGGCTGCTTTGTGAAGGGAAGTGCGTTCAGTACGCAGTGGATGTACAGTCGGGAGCCCTGGGCGCTGTGTTGATAAGGATGTTTTCACTCAGAGAAATGTTAAACAAAAATTAATTATTAGATTAGCGCATGCTGTGGTCCTGACAACAAAGGAATAATACAACCTGAGATAGGAGAATGAACACAGAAAGCTGAAGTGGCAGCATTTCTTATGTTGCGGGGAGTACAGCAGTCTGGACTTCTCTCTACACACAGCGGCTTTTCTCAGACCCCTGTGTGAACCCCTCTGGTAGCACTCTCAAGATCTCACTCATTCTCTCCCATCCACTCTCCCACTCACTTTCTCTCACTGGTTCTCTCCATCCCTCTTGCCCTGTCTACTTCACTGCAGTGACCTCTCTCTTTCTACCTCTCTCTCTACCTCTCTCTACCTCTCTCTCTCTCTCTCTCTCTCTCTCTCTCTCTCCTTCCCACACGCTCTTTTTCTCTCTGTCTCCCTCTATCTCCCTCCTACGCTCTCTCTCTTTCTCTCACACTCTCCCTCTGCCTCTCTCTCTCTATTACCAGTACTCTGCATCTCTCTCTCTCTCTCTCTCTCTCTCTCTCTCTCTCTCTCTCTCTCTCTCTCTCGCTCTCTCTCTCTCTCTCTCTGTCTCCCCTTGTCTCCAGGGCTCTTGCAGCTCTGGGGCGAGCGAGTCACACATTGTTCACACTAACGGCGCGGATCACAGGGTCACTTTTTTGTTTAGCAACAACCCATTAAAGAGACAGGAGGGGGCGGGGGGGAACTCTTCAAGAGCTGTGAGATGAAACAGCACTGGCGTCAAGCTAATAGTCGTGTCTCTACATTCATTCATTCATTCATTCATTCATTCAAAAACCCTGTCGAATGTTGAGAGTTTTTCTCAAGTGACATAACGAAAGCATTACAGGAGTTATTGCTCATTAGTGAGTTGAATAGAAATTAAGCTTCTTCCTTGAATGTAAATGTAAATAGTTTTTGCAATTTCAATTGCATTTCTTATGATACATTAACATACATATATATATATATATATATATATATATATATATATATACAAATTACCTATAGATGTGTATAAATTGTATATATATACATACAGAATCAAAATCCCGAATACTTCAGATGAGATGAAACCTCAGTAGCTGCATGGTAGTGACTGGAGAACCTGACTTCATGAGTGTCTCTGGAGGAACAAGCCTGGCCTGGTTTTACTCCCGATGACTAGCGCTGGAACACCTGGAGTGCTCCACGCTGGCTGAATGTAAAGCCACTATTGTTGTCTATTGATACCCGCAAAATGTGTGAATCCATAACTGATCCTCTTTTGGCTTCCCTGCTGTCTGCTCTGTATGAGCCTCGTGTCCGCGTCTGCATTCTGATGACCTGATAACGTCCTGTGTGGAAGGAAGGGTAAATAGATTTTAGAGACCAGGGCCAGATTCACGCGGCCGGGATTGTGTGTCTGGATGGAGCAAGGAAAACAGAGATGCGGAGGGAGAGGAAGGGGATGGAGGGATGAAAGGATGTGCCGAGGAGCAAACCAACAACAAAGAGATCACAAGCAACGGAAAGACGGAAGAATCAGAGGAATAAATGACACTGAGAAAGAGAGAGGCAAGAGACAACATGGCGACAGAGGCAAAGAATGCCAGTGTGTGTGTGTGTTTGTGTGTGTGTGTGCGTGTGTGCGTGTGTGTGTGTGTGTGTGTGTGTGTGTGTGTGTGTGTGTGTGTGTGTGTGTGT
>JAOPUH010110102.1:0-11148 GCA_027123175.1 Urophycis cirrata | reverse complement strand
ACACACACACACACACACACACACACACACACACACACACACACACACACACACACACACACACACACACACATTACCTCTAAACATACAAGCCAATCTAATCTCATCTCGTAGCAGACTCAGTAAGAAACATGCGCACTTTAAGTTAGTGCCAGCGAGTCTTAAATATTACATGTTAAACTCCACGTGACAAGCACTTTCCTCTTCCACCTCTCCATCTCTCTCTCCCTTCACTGCTCTCTACTTTTCGCTCTTTTCTCTTTCCATAAATGCATGAGCACCGCACAAAATGTGATTCTAGTGAAATTGTGTTCTGGGCCAAAAGCTGGTTTATGAAAGTCGGTGCATCAAACTGCCTAGTTGAGATTCATGTTGCTATATCATCCCATGACAGTTGTGTAAAATGAGTGCTTGCAGATGTTATATGTCCCGTAACAAGGGCTTTAAGACACGAATGTTCTCAGTATGTACCATAAGAAGGGCTTCACTCTACGACATTTCTGGTTGGCTTCTTTCTGTATTTCGACTGAAATCTCAAAATAGTTTACTTAAAAATAACGAGCAACACGCTGCTGGTCTTCACGCCACCTTTGAGTTGAAACATAAAATCGAACCGCAGAGCCGTTTCCTCTAAGCCTTTATTTAGCATCAGCTGGGAGAGCAGGTAACCAAGATAATATCTGCTCATCGCTATAGTACACGCTCGATATTCAAAACCAGGTGGGCTCCCACCAAAGTCAAGAGGATGAAAGGAAATGAAAGGAAAGGGTTAGGAGAAGGGGGTGGGTACATTATGTTTGAGAGCTGGAGCCGCGCATTATATAACGGCCGTTAAAAATAGCTCCGCGGGGAAAGTAGGAAGTTACTCGTGGAATGAGAGAACCGTTGCGTGCACCACTTTGTTGTTTCCATGACAACCCCCTGCTCCATTTGGCATCGCGGTGCTGATGCCCTGCTCCCCTCGCCGTTCAGTGCATGGCTCTTTTTTAATTGCACGTCTTTCGGTGGATGTGAATGGAAATTAAACATTCAGGCGTGTTTTCCGTGGCAGCGTGTCCTCTTTGAACCGTAACTTCAGTTTGTAGTATATGACGTTTTTTTTTGTGTCATTTTTTGCTCTGACGACGTCAGTTTCAAAACATTACGCCATCGACTCTGATTTGTGATGTCAGACTACTGTTTTGGACGTATTTATTTCTACAAATACATCAGTGGCGTAGATTAGGCACTGCCAGGATGGGGGGCGCTATACAATCTAGCAGAGCACAGCATTACCACAACCAGGGTTACGGTTATTCCCACTGGATTAAAAACATCCACATACTTTTCCGGCCTATAGGGTTTGACTTCTATGACTTTAGCCTACTTGTGATTGGCTTATCTTTCTGGTGGGCGGCGGTGGGAGCTCACCAACCGAACAACTTTCAGTCGGCCAATTGAAGTGTGTTGATGGTGACGATGGCGTTCAAATTGCGGACATTAGGTAAAAGTGCTTATCACATCGATGCCGTTGTGAGTTGCGTCAGAACTAGTGAATCACTTCAATGACACATTGCCAAATAAATGCCGTTGAGGTTTACTGCGAAAAATATGAATTTGCTAAAATTGTAGATAAACCTGGCGACTCCATTTCTGTTCTGTCTATAGGAGTGATGGTTTAGAGCTCTAGAGATGGGGAACGAGACTGAGCTTCAGTCAGTATATTCTGACAGGTGCAGAAGCAGAGTAATAATTGTGGAGATGTATAACACACACATGCATACATCAACAGACACACACACATCACTTAAGCATCACAAAAACACCTACTGAAACACAAACGCACACATATTGTCGTTTAATCACATAAGCATCTAAAACACAGCAAACAGGGAAACACACACACTGAACATCTTTAGGTGCTAAGATGCAGTAGCTAGCAGACAACACACACACAAACACACACACACACACACACACACACACACAATAGTGTTGCTCAATACAACCCGAACTCTGTTAGAGTTAATGGTGCAATAGGAGGAAACCTTTATTAAAACTTGATAGTTTTGCAACATGCATTCAGAACTTAAGGTGCCTTTCTGTTTGAACTGAACAACAACAAGACTCAGAGCCATTCAAAGTCGATTAATCGCCTGAGGAGAGAGGAGACATGAGGATTGACTGAGCTTGTCTTCCTCTCATGCACCTTCCCACTTCTTTGGCTGACCAGCTTTGCTGTTTTTGTGCCTCTGGTTGGATTGAGTCCAATGAAACATCTGAAATCAAAAAATTACATAAGAAACTGTGCTCAGAGAGCATATCAGGCTTTGCAAGACAAGTTAATAATTTGCCCTTCTAGTATGAAAAACTGCAGAACATGAAAAAAAAAAAAAAATTTAATTATCATTTCAGTTGTGCTGTCCAGGCAAGCTGAACCAGGAAGTGGCTCTGCAATACAATGACTAATACAGTGGGACTGTAACGTTAAAGAGATAGTTTTAATTTGTTGTCACAAGATTGAGTTACTGACAAGGGGTGATATAGTTGCATCAACATAACCTCAGACAGAAGGTACTCTGGTTGGAGATTGCCTGACCAGCTCCAGCTTTAATGGACAACAATAGCATCAAACAAAACACCAACATACCAACATAACATTTTTTGTATTCACAACAGAATAAGATAAGATAATCCTTTATTAATCCCCCGTAGGAGAAATTCACAATGACCAGCAGTACAGGGGATAGACGAGTGCAAAGAACCTGACTATAGGCAATAACAACAAACAATAAATAGATCAACCTAGGAAGATCAGGTTAAGTATAAACTATATTTAGTGTATTTTGCTGCTTCGCGGTGCTCTTAGACCACTCCTTACATTGGAACGATTTTGTTTGTGAAAAACAGTCTCTATACGCACTGGAGTCTTTTTACATACCACACCACTGCGCACGCCTCCTAGAGGCTCCAGTGCATAGTGTTGCTGCCATTCTCTAACAGACAAAATTGTTCCAAAGGAGTGATCTGAGGGCCCCATAAAGCAGGTAAAATAAAAATCACTAAATATTCAGTTAATATGTATTCTGTTGTGGATTACTAAAAAATTTTTTGGCGTTTGTTGTGGTTTAAAATGTTCTTCAGTGGTTGTTCCAGTTTGCTTCTGCTGTTGTTGGGCTGGTCAGGGGATCTATGCCCAGGGCTGTCCATGCAACTACATCCCTACTGGTTGGTAACCCATACATCCTTGTGACAAAAAAATCCTAACTATCCCTATCGCTTTGTTTTCCACAACAAACATTATGGTAAAGGGATTTGGACAAAATTGGACTTAAACATGTTCATCCTTTTAGACTAATAATGTCCCTGGCTTGAGAATGGTCTTGATTGTGTATTTGTGCTGGCAAGTCAAAATGACATTTTATCCGTTACTCATGATGGTAAACTTGACCAAATAATGACCCACCAGAATTCTACTCCAAGCACAGTTACCTTTGAATGAATGCCATTGTGCAAGATGCTTGGCCCTGGTACACCAGATTAAACATGTAATATGATGAGAACATGCCATGCCCCGAAAATGGGATGAGGAGGCACAACCAGCTGACCCTCAATGCTCAACCCCCAAAGGGTTACTGTGAGCACTTCACCTAAACATAAATAAACATATGGTTTACGTGTAAATGTTTTATCTGTTGCCTTCCACATGAACATATCCACATGTTGACCTGTTTAGAAATAGAAAAAATAGAAATAGAAATACTGTATTAATCTCAAGCTGGGAAATTACAAAACTAACTACCATAATGTCCTTCATATACTGTCAGCCGTTGCAATGCTTTACAACAGATAAAAAAACCAAACTGTATAAAATACCTAAGACAGTTAGTCTGGGAGAGTCAGGATGCCACAGTGTTCTTTCGACATCAGCTGCTGTTGCTAACACCTAAAAGGCAAAGAAAAAATACATAAAAATTTACATAGTCATTGCCCTCAGAATAACAGTCAAGGAAGATCATACCTGTAACAGCCAAAGTCACCATAACATACTTTATCATTGTTGATATATGATAATTGTTGCCCAATCAGATTTGGTTTCCCCCTGTTGCTTCACCGATGTGTGCTGGTGATCACTGCCTTCAGTGGTGGTACTCACTGCTTGTGATTTCCCTCTGCACCTGTAGCTAAATGATGCGGGTCGTTGGACTATGGGCTTGCGGTCCAGTAGGCCTATGATTTTTTTTTTTTATAGGTGTAGTATGTAGCTAGCTTTAGCTTCACTTAAGATGGCTTTAGCGTCACTGGAACTGGCTTTAGTTAACGTTAGCTAATGTTTGCTACAAAAAAAACAACGATGCAGACTGAGCTTGTGCTGAATCTCAAATCTTTTGTTTCAAAACACGGGTTAGCTAAAATAATGGGAAATTACAGTCAGTAAAACAAATGAAACATTGTTCTCACCAAAGAGCTGACTTCGTGGCCGGTGTTGTGCACTCACCGCTCACTATGGTGTTTGCTTCATGCCTGACGTTACATCACAAAGACATTAGATTACATATACTAGCAGTTATGAGTACACTACGCAGTTATATGAGTAGATTATGCCGTTATAGGGACATTTGAAATGGGTTAGCTAACGATGTCTAGTCTCATTGCAACATTATATCAACTCTTGTTATATCAATGTTTATTTTACTTTTGATTTAACTTACCATTAAACTGCTTCACCTGGGATTGCTTGTCCGAAATGTTCTGTGAAAACTCTCTAGCTAACTGTCTTTGACGACATGCAAACCAGGCTGATAACTTACTTACATAGTCGACTTACAGGTTATGTTAATCAACAGTCAACAAATTGCATCACATTTTAATTTTGTAGGCTATTTGCGTTCAACTTACGTTTTAAGGATGAGTGGATGAACACCTCTGCTTCCCACATCAAATGCGCTCACGTTCTCCGTGATACCGATATTTCAACCCAATAACAACAGTATTTAACTGTAAGACATCAACTTGCCTGTCATTTTACAACAAGTTACTGTGGTAAAATGCTGTCAGCTACTGTAATCATTTTTGCACCCATGATGCATTGCGATATACAGTGCCACTTTGTAAAATGACAGAACAAGAAGTTACCATAAAATTTTACTGTAGAAATTACAGCAATTTGTTACAGTGCAGGCACACTGAATACAAGGATGTTCTCTTCTTTAAATACAGCCACAAACATCACTAGAACATAATCAAGTAATAATCAAGGATATAATCCATATATTTTCTCCCTCTATTAAACCAGTCCACCATCACCCACAGCCCCATGCTGGTGAAAGCTGTAATAGGACCCCTGTTCTTGGGTATGCCCCTGGCTATGCCTGCTGAGCGTTTATCCCTCTCTGTGTTGTAAAAGGTTTCTAATGGGAAACACAGCCGGCTGGACAGCCAGCCGCGGACGGACCTAATGGAAATCAATGGGCTTTTCATTAGAGCTCTGGATTTAGGTGACAGTCTGTGGTCGACCCATAGACCTCGCTCTATTACCCTCACCCTCACTCGCTCATACACTCACTCACCTATATACATCATCTCTCTCTCTTTCTCTCTCTCTGTCTTCCTCTCTCCATAGCTATCCATCTCTACCTCCGTCTACACTCCAACCCTGTTCTCTTATTGTCTCCTTATCCATATCTCTCTTTCCCTCCCTATCTCTCATCTCTACACCTCTCTACACAGCTTTCTCCCTCTCCCTCTCCGTGCGATATGCCCCATGTCATCTCTGTGGTGATTCACACGGCCACGGCTAAATAAATACATCTATCAATCAGGGTGAATGGACTCTCCAGCCCGACCGTTAGCGTGGCTCAGTCTTTGATTTAATGCTCCAAAGCCTGTAATGTATTCTGACAGATTTTCACACACACACACACACACACACACACACACACACACATACACACACAAAAGATGCTCCTTACATTATGCATTTTACTTTCTGGAACATTTATTCGTTTAGTCCGTTCATCGCCATTTCATCTGCTTTGAGATCCTTCTTGTGGAAAACTCTGGCACACGCCTCGGCTGTCAAACCAACACTTCATTGTGACAGAAACGAGTGGGCGAGAGACAATGGGAGAGAACTTGGATTGTTTAAAAAGTCCCTTTTATTGAACCCCTTACAGTAACAGTGGGGGGGAGGGAGGGGGGGGGATAACAAAAGGAAATTGGATTGAGTAAAAAAGAGCGACGGAGACGACAATAAAAGACAAGAGAAAGAGAGAGAGAGTCTGAGACGAACGACCGAGATAAAGTGAGAGTATGTGGGTGGAGAGGGAGGGATGGAGAGAAACCAAGTAACGATAGAGACAGAGAGACAGAGAGGGGGAGAGAGAGAGAGAGAGAGAGAGAGGAGATGAAAAAGAAACAAAGCAGTTCTTGGCCCTAGGGCCTGGCCAACACAGCAGTTGCTGTGGCAACATGTTACACACGACCCAGTTCAGACACAACGCAGCCCAACATACATCACTCCTGTCTCACACGTTACTGTTGGCTCAGAGATGTCCAATCAATTCAGACGTCATACCTGATCCAATTAACTTAAAAAAAGACGCCCATTCAAATTCTCACTGTGAGAGAGGGAGTGAGCAAAATGGAGGGATGGCAGTGTGAGAGTTAGAGAGAGAAGTGATGGAGCGATAAAGAGAAAGCGAGGTTATGAGTAATAAAAGGAGAGAGGCGATGAAGTGATAGAGGGGGAGAGAGGGGATGGAGTTAAAGAGGGAGAGCAAGGTGATGGAGTGATACAGAGAGCAAGAAAGAGAGGTGATGGAGTGATAAAAGAGTGAGAGAGGTAGTACACTGATAAAGAAAGCAAGAAAGATGAGAGGTTATGCGTGATAAAGACAGAGAGAGAGAGAGAGAGAGAGAGAGAGAGGCGATGGAGTGAGACAGAGAGAGGTGATGGAATGATAAAGGGTGGCAAGAGAGATAGGTGATTGCATGATAAAGAGAGAGAGGTGATGGAAGGATACAGACAATGAGAGATAGAGGTGATGGAGTGATACAGAGAGAGAGGTGATGGAAGGATACAGACGATGAGAGATAGAGGTGATGGAGTGATAAAGAGAGAGAGAGAGGTGATGGAAGGATACAGACAATGAGAGATAGAGGTGATGGAGTGATAAAGAGAGAGAGAGGTGATGGAAGGATACAGACGATGAGAGATAGAGGTGATGAAGTGATAAAGACGGGGAGAGAGAGAGAGGGAGGTGACGGAGTGAAAAAAGAGTGAAAGAGGAGAAGAGAAGCAGACAGAGAGACCATTTGTGCAGACTTGAGAATAAAATGCACCAGCGAACACACATCTTGATCGCACTTGTGAAGCATTGAGCATCCAATCATACGCAATAATTCACATTCTTGGTGCAGTTGCTCACTCACATGTATTTGTACCCCACCACTGTATAACTAGACAGCAGCAAATATTGAACACCAAATACTAATATTCATTTATTGACCAATATCTAGTCTGAGAGTCTGGTGCAAGATAACAAGGCCGCCCACCTTGGGAAAGCAGAAGTGTGTAAAGTAACGAGCATATTTAGCCAGGGAAAGTGAAACCTGGAAACACCTGCAATCTCAGACACAAACAGGAAAGGCCTGGGCGGCCAGAGTCACAGCATGACGACGAGAGAGCAAAGGGGAAACAGACGGCCACATTGCATAACATCTTTCCATCCTCTGTAATAAAAAACAAAATCTCGTTTCTGACAAGAAACGTTCGGTCCCGACATCGGTTGATGAAACAACACGCAATCACCGGGTGACGGTAACTAACAACGGCTCGTGGCTTGATTGCAAACCCTACAGTGCCACCCTTAATCTTAACGACCCCCTGAGTACATCTGTCCACCAATGAGAGTGCTGAGAACGCTTTTTAAATGTTTCAGAGGGCTGGTCTGCTGGTCGCCACGGGTGATGGTCCAATTTAGAAGCCCCTGTGATCGCAAGGGGCCAAGATTCCCAAGGTGCATTCAGGGTAGAGTTCACAAATGAGTCTTGGAAAGGAGAGAGAGAGAGATGATATAGAGTTGAGCGTCACATAAGTGTTTCATGGTAAGATCCAGAGTCAGACTGATACTGAATTACTTTGCCAGCAACTAGGGCATAACATACTAGAGAGAAAAAATGTGTTAGACAAATGAAAACATTTGCTAGACAAAAGCAATAAATACATTACAACATAATAATAATATAGTATATAATAAAGTATATATATATCAATATAAGTTATATTATTATGCTGTAATATACTTAATTTACTACGAGGGGGTCTTCTTTAGATAGAGAATGGTGTCATTTCTAGAGGTAAGGGTTCGATTCCCACTGGGCTCAGAATATATACAGTGTTTGAAAGTGTTTCGGATCACAGCACCCACCAAAAGATGTGTTATAATGCCTAGAATTTTAAAAATCTGAGTTCAAGACCAGCTGGTCAGCAACGGCCATTTGAAAAGTAACAAAATAAATGAAACAAATCCATGTGGAACCTCTACTTTCTCCTCACATAGCCAGAGAGCGATCAATAATATGCTGAGGTATTTAACCTTCCATAATCCAAAAAACACAATCTCTCTGTTACCCATAACCCTCGTGTCCTTGCTAAAAAAACTAAAATAGTAAAAACCACCAGGCCAGACCTCAGGTCTCCCACGTATGAGCCAAAACACTTGCTGACACGCTACACGCCTTCAAAAGCCACATCCAACAGGTGACCATTCACACGGCACGCCACACACCCTAGACCTAACAGGAAGTGAAAAGCACACCTCAGTATGGCTCCCTTGGAGGGGAACCATCACGCTCGGCTGTCTCTCCAATATAAGAGCGTACTGCCGCATGCGCGTGTACCTTTGTGAACAAAATCGCATTACCGTTTCCGCAGGAATATCACTAAAAAGTTGGACCGTCGGAGAATGCAAATCTCAGACCAATGACTATGTTGGCATTCCATTTTTTTCAGGATTTCTTTTCATGGAAACAGAGTGGATGCTGCAGGCCATGATTTATCCACAACGCATGTTTGAAACAGTATTGAAAATAGCCGAGCGTGAAGGTGTAACACAAATCCCAGCATGCAGCAGAGAGGGGAAGGAACGACTGCTTACTCTCTGAGGGGTGTGAAGTGGTTTCCTGGAGGTGTGTGTTTGGTGTGTGACGTGCCACACATCGTGCACTTCACGCTTTCTGACTTTTCTCTTCTCTCTCTCTTTTCTGTGCATAACATTCATCTTAGACAGTCACTGGGTCAATACGACTACACAGGGCAAAGCAATGTCAGCCTCCAGAATCCCCAGACACCTTTGCAAAACAGTTTAAATCTCAACATTTTCTTCCTGGATAAATAAAAGTTAAAGGTCCCATGGCACTCAGCTGCTTGGATATCGGGGAATGTCTCGATTTTTTTATGAATGCCTGGTTACCCTACTGCAAACGGATAGAACTGTATGTGAGAATCTACCAGCTACGTGCCCCCGATGGTTCTAGCGTTTTAATGATGAGATAATTGGTCTGTCAACTCTTCTTTAGTGCCTAGGCTTATGTTTTCCCCTTCACGCCTGATTCAAATCAGTGTTCTTTAGCAGGTTTCTGCAGAGCTTGATGAGATGTAATTGTAATGAGATGGCACCATCGTTTAAACCCTACATAGTGGCCTTCCTCATCAGGAAACTCTGAGCCAATGCGCAGGACCACACAAGCTGGAATAACGACCCGGATTCCGCGTTCTAGAAGCCCCAGCACCGGCTCACTAAAGAGCGACAGGAGAGATGCCTGTAGCCACTGAAACTGATATTTAGTCTTGCAGAGATTTTTCGTTGGTGTGTTATTGTTATCTTAAAAAATAATGATATACTCCGATGGATCACATCCTATGCTTGTTTTATGATGACGTTCAAGGTTTGTTTTGCCCCCTCTGATGTAAATAAATCCTCTACATTGTCTACACTCATGAATGTAAGGCACAAGATTTGTTGGTGGAATAAACAGTCAAAACTCTAAACTTATTTTATTAACTTCTTTAACAAAGCACAAATTGTATTGTATTCCTCTCAACTGTAGAGGACCATAGTCAGCTCTCTACATTTGGCCGGCCTTCTGTAGAGAGTAGACATTGAGGCAGACAGGCCCCAGACCAGGATGGTCAACCACACACGTGAGCTGTTGTTCGACCTCTCATAGTCGTCTAGTAACCTAGTTAGAATTAGAACTAGAAAATGTAAGTGTCATTTTTAAGTACAGTATGCCTCATGAAGAGACAAATTAGTTTCCAGTTTAGTGGTGAGAATGTTACCTGTGGTATCTCCAGGCAGTAAATATCCTCATCTTCTGTGTGCATAGTAGCACATTGTCCACAATGGCACCCATCCAACAACTGTAGGTGGATGTAAAAAACATTATATTGGCAGAGGTCTCAATGATATAGTGGCTGGTTAGTGTCTAGCTTTTTATATTAAAAAAATGACACAACGGACAAGTGGATGTTGATTAAGTAAACATTTATCTTCAGGAGTAAATCAAATATATTCATCATATGGTAAACATTTATCTTCAGGAGTGAATCATGGGTAATGTACAACATGACTTACTAAGATATGAAAAACTGTAATTTAGTGAAGACTGCATTCTGGCTCATTTCTTTAAATGAAAAGGATTACTGATACGACTGATATAGACATATGCAGCTTTAGGTAGCAAATCAGAGTAACGTGAAAAAAGCCAACAGCTACTAACAGTTAGCTGAATGATAATAACTGTAACAACATATAGAAACCAAACCAACTAAATGACCGTATCCAGACACAATAATCTTAACTAACCATTTGGAGACATCCTGCTGTAGCCGTCAAGTTTCAACTTCTCCAACTTCTTCTCCATCCGGGTCATGCAGGGTCAAATTGAAATGCTTGAATGACTGCTTGTCTGCAAGCCATTGTGATCCATCCAATGTAAACTTTTGCATGTTACCATGGGCGCAAGCTGGTCATGGCCACACCCCCACCCTCCACCCGGCCCCGCCCTCTTCTCCTTATTAGCATTTGCAGCCGCGGCCTACTGGTTAGGGCTTCGGACTTGTAACCGGAGGGTTGCCGGTTCGAACCCCGACCAGTACGAACG
>JAOPUH010110051.1:0-11161 GCA_027123175.1 Urophycis cirrata | reverse complement strand
CTCTCTCTCTCTCTCTCCCCCCCTCTCTCCTTCTCTCTCTCTCTCTCTCCCTCTCTCGCTCTCTCTCTCCATTCCCTCTCTCTCTCTCCCTCCGTCTCTCTCTCTCTCTCTCTCTCTCTATCTCTCTCTCCCTCTCTCTCTCTCTCCCTTCCCTCTCTCTCCCTCTCTCTCTCTCTCTGTCAATGTGATGTCTCAAGGCCAGAGCTGAGTGAGATCCTTGTTTGTCTGCATTATTTAACAATATTCTTTACCTTGTCCAGGCAGGGGAAAATGGCACTGCTGAATATTTGAAAGAGATATTAGATTTTTTATTTAGGGATTCAGATTGAGTGTGTGAGGGGAGAGAGGAGAGAAGAGACAGAGAAGATGAGGACAGAGGCTGTATGTGGGGAACTGGAAGGGTGCCATCACTTGAAGCCATTCTCTGCTGTCCAGGGCCAGGCTTCTGACGCTGAGAACCCAAACCAGAGCTCTGGGGTGTCCCAGTATGCACCCTGATCATATCATATCGTATCATTGGGATACATTTTATTTTCATTCAGACAAAGAGGCCTGCTGACGGGGGCCATTTTGAGAATAATTTTCTATGAAAGTCATAGAAAAGATCTGTCATAGAAAATGGTTTAGAGAATTTTGGAGATGAAGTTCAACACCAGTCTCCAGTTCAAGTGTTGAACTTGACCAGCAGAATGACGTATCAATGTGTGCTCTGAACATCAGAATTGACATTTGAGCATGGTCCGAGGCGTGGTTGACAGAGCATCACATGCTCTGATTGGACCGGTGTGCTGGTGCTGGGCCCGGTGCCACAGGGGCACACAGAACACCGCATTCAGAGCCCAGATGGAGCCAAGATGGCGGCCAGGTGAGGATCGATCCAGCTGGCTCTGAAGACACTGTCATGTCACCTTTGCTTCTAAGTGTTATCTCGTCATGTTTGAAATGATCCAGCTGTCAGATGTGAGACTGGTGTGCCCCTCTGGTTTGGGTTCTTTGTCTTCCCAGGTATCGTTCCTATATTCCCAGTGTGACGTGTCAGCATCTGACATGGCTTCACCTGCACTCCCATATCTTATGAGCTGTGTTTTATATATATTTTATATACAGTATATTACACACATTTGTCCTGTGTGTCTGTGTGTGTGTGTAAGCATGCACATCTTGCCAAAATCTGCACATGGATGTATTTATGTCCTTGCCTGCATTTTCTTGAAGCCTTTCTATTTGTGCTTGCATGTGTTTTTGCGAGAGAGGCAGGGTGTGCACGATGCTGTGAGAACACTTTTAATGTCCTTGCTTGCGGCCAACCCATGTCTTCTCTGGTCTTTGACAAAACACAGGAAACGTGAATAAACAGCAGCTGGAGCTTAGAGCAAAACGATATAAAAAGGGCTGATTTTCACACAATATTAATGGGACTTAAAAGGGCAGGACTCCAACCTCATGTACTGAAAGGGCACAAACGATCTCAGCCCAGGTGTGGTAACAGGGTGAAAATTTAAAAGCCAGCTCTGTCTCTGATAATGTACATTCCCTCCTGCCTAACACGCCTTCTACATCTCCCTGTGCTCATTTTCAGGTTTTCACTCGTATTTTTGTAAGGGGCCATTCTGGTTGTTCACTTTTTTCCTCGCGGTGCCCTGCGTGTGTGTCTTGTTTAAAAGGAGAACAAGCAAAGAGAGGATCAGTTCTTCTGGAGGAGACACCGCAGCTCCAGTCCCTCTCTGAGACCCCACAGCAACTTGCACTAATTGGAGCGTGTGGGTGACGAGGATGGATGCTGACTACACATAAGGTACTGTTTGTGTTTCTATGTTATACAACCTATTTCAGCATTTTGCCAAGGATGCTAGCTGTCTGTACATATGCTGTCTCCCATGAGGAACACTCCTCCCTGGTGTTCCTGTACCGCCGGAAGAAGGAACACAGAACAATTTAGCAAAACGCTGTCTTTTCATCAGGCATTGTGCCGTTCTCCGTCTCCATTTCCCAGATGTTATACCTCGTCCCAAACATCACTTCCTCCCCTTCCTGGACACAAGCAGAGGAAGTTGTGGAGACATGAATTACTTCACATTTCTGTCTTTCTTTTTTTCTGCTCCTTTTCAACTTGGAACATGATTTGTGTCCCTGTAGAATTCTGAGCTGATCATTAACCTTTCCTTTGGTTTCTCTCCTGGTCACATCTCCTCTCTCTGGTTTCTGGCCCCATATGCCACTTTCCTATTTCCTGGCTGCAGACAGCAGGGAGTTAGCTCTATTATCACCTCCACAGAGCTGTCTTTGAATGTGAGAGGCAATTCCATTTGGCCATGCCATGGGAGGGGGGGGGGCACACGGAGCCCACAGATTGGTGTAGGGCTCACTCATAGTTGAATGCAAGGTCGCTTGTTTTTTCTGCTATTTCTGTGCGGCGGTTGTGGGGTGCTGCTCATATTTTGAAGTCCTACCGCTGGCCGTCTATCATGAAAGATAAGCAGACATGTTTTCTGTGAAGTTCAGAACAATCAGAACAAAGGTAATGGTGTTTCATTACCGATCACTCAAACACACCGACTGACCGCTAGAATTAGAGCGCAATGAAGCAGTGACAACACTACTACTACTGATAATACTACTAATAATACTACTACTACTGATAATACTACTAATAATACTACTACTACTGATAATACTACTAATAATACTACTAATAATACTACTACTACTACTAATACTGATGCTAATACTGCTAATAGCGCACTAAAGGAGTGAGTGCTAACCACCGTGGCTGTAAGTGTTGTCGTCCATCTTGTGTTGAAGGCGTGTGTTCTAAAAGCTGCTGTTATTTTTATAGCTCACCCGTTGGGTCTTCAGCTGTTTATCCTCCACTAATTCTCCAGCAGAACGCTGGGCTGTTGACAGTACGGCTCCTGGATAAATTAAACATGAGTTATGCAGGGAGTGATAATGTGGGGCCCTCTTCTTCACACTGCATTCCCAATGAGCTGCCTGGTGTTGTTGCCTGTGATTTTAATGAAGATTATTCTGGTAACACCACAATGGCCTGCTACTTCCTGCTTCTTACTCCAACTGGATTCTGCGCAGGTTGAGATGCTAGCTTTTATTTTTGTGGCTTTCTCCATAAACATAACCATCATTAATCACATGTTCTTCATCGGGACATGGTCCTCTTCCTCTGATTCAACCAACAATCTCTTGTGGAAATAATAATAAACCTCCGCAAATAAATGATTATTAGAAAATGTCGGGTGTTCCTGGTAAGAAAGAAATCAAAGTAAAACTATCAAACTCAAAGAATCAAGAATCAATCAAACTTGTTCATCATACAGCCATACATCACCATACCATCTCCACGTGAAGGACTGGTGGACCCAGAGGGTCCTACCATACCATACCTCCCCATGCAGCATCTCCTCTTGAAGGACTGGTGGACCCAGAGGGTCCTACCATACCATACCTCCCCATGCAGCATTTCCTCTTAAAGGACTGGTGGACCCAGAGAGTCCTACTATACCATACCTCCCCATGCAGCATCTCCTCTTGAAGGACTGGTGGACCCAGAGGGTCCTGAACTGTCTTGGTAGAAGGCACCCCCTGGGTGGAGGGGAGTGGTGCGTGTCATCTGTCTCCAGGCTGATAGTGCAGAGGAGATGTCAGGAGTCTCCAAGGAGAAGCTGTGCAGCAGGACCACTCCAACAAAGATGATGGATGTTTGATAAATAAATCACAAAACATCAACCCGTACGATCACAGCGGTCCGGTGATATTCATTTGGCATAAGTCTGTTTCATTTCTGGGTGCTTTTCATCAGAAAGGGCTTGAAGACTTGAGTGTGTGTGAATGTTTCATGCCCCCCCCCTGCCTGGTCACATGCTCACCTTAATATTTGATGAGAGGCACATGGAACCAAACAGTTGATAACAGGTTTGGAGCAGGTGATAAAAGACTTCTGCATTGGGACATTAGCTACGCTATGTGCCTTGTGATTTGTGATATTATATCCAGACCGTTTGTTGGTCTGAGTCGTGTAGAGAACACGAGATACTGTTCTACAGTATCTCTGTTCTGTATTGAATATAAAACATTTTATTCATATTGCATATTGGATCATCAAAGTGTTCCCTGAAATCCCCTGAAGACGTCCAGTAATGAGGGTGCCTGCTGGCCTGGTCCAGGTCAGGGTGAGCTAACTGGACAACAAGTCTCTTAGCTGCTTCAACATTTAGTTGGTGATATTATTGCATAGCTGCATATCAATGTTCTCTTAAAGGTCTAGGACATATCACATGTCACCACCCAAAACCATGTGTCGACCAAAATGAAAACTTCAAAACTTTATTGGCATGCAATAAACAAACTGCAATTGCAACTATTGGTAGAATATCATGGAAACATTGAATAATTCCAGCATATTTGTGACACAATGCAAATGACTGGAACAGCATGCTACTGAATATGAATAATCATTAGCTATATTCTCCACTTGCTCGTCAAAGAGCCCACGTAATGCTGTGAGGCCCTCTGACTGTAACCTGCAGACTGTAAAGAAAGGAAATGCTCTAGAAATAGGATGCTACATGTGATGTTTTAACAGCACTAGTAGGACTACATGTGATGTGTTACCAGCATTAGTAGGACACTACATGTGATGTGTTACCAGCATTAGTAGGACTACACGTGATGTGTTACCAGCATTAGTAGGACACTACATGTGATGTGTTGGAGAAAGAAGTAGAGGTTTTTTCAGGACACTCACAACTGTGAGTCAGTGATGATTACCTGTCCGGACTGGGCTAATTTGCAGTTAGGTTGGTGGTCAGGAGCTAGCACGTGTGTGTGTGTGTGTGTGTGTGTGTGTGTGTGTGTGTGTGTGTGTGTGTGTGTCCGGCGGGTGTGAAGTGACATCAATAATGAGCAGTGGGAGAGCACTTCTGTGCGGATGTGCCACCAGGCCGCGTGTCCAGGGAGGACTCAGTAATAAGGCTTTAAAAGCCACAACTGTCCACCCGCCCTCACCACGGGGGCTCCAGCTGTCTGCACCCTGATTCCCTGTGACAGGCCGAGTGGAGGCTCCCCAGACCACAGGGGGGCTGTGGCTGTGTTTATGTCCCACTGAACAACAAAGCTACCCCCCTCAGCACCGCCACCACAACACTTAAACAGATTAGCCAGCTCAGGATAATTAGGCTAACAAACACACCTCGGCACTGGCCAGGCCGCATCACGCACACGCCGGGAGAAATACTTCAACTTGATTTATTGATGGAAGTTGCAATGTGACGTCTGGCAAACAACATATAAATAACTTAAAGGTATCTCAAATGCATTCACATGACATTTTGAGTGCCGTGGTAAAATATACGCCATACCTGCTCCTTCTCCTTTTAGCTGGGCCTGCTGGGCCTCAGCCCTTATTACCAGCCTGACAGACAAATGTTTACCCATCCGACAAGAGAGACGAGCCATTTCCTGGTCAGGAAAAGCAATCTCACCTGACTGGGGCTGCACAGTAGGCCTGCAGCCTCCTGGAGTATCATTTGGTTGTCATATTGTGTGCTGTGATAACATCATTGAAGTGACAGTGGGCTGTAGGTAACGTCTCCGGTTCACTTTCAGCCTCCTTGTCTGGCGTTATTAGATTAGACCCGGGTGGCCCGCATGCTGGCTCTCCACCAAGTACCCACAATGCATCTCTTTATCTTTGATAGTTAACAAGCACACAAGCTCTGGCTATGCATTATGTGAGTATGATAATTAGAAGGTTCCCTACTCTTCTTATGACCTCAATGTGTCACTGCATTACTTTTGGTTTCCTTATCGCAGGTTTTATGGTTGTGTAGAACGGAGCAGATAAGTCTTACTTATACTAATTTTTTCTATATATATATACATATCCAATCATATGTTTGGATAAAAGAGTCATTCTTCTTCTTCTTCTTAATGTTAAGGTTGCTCATATTCTTACACATCACGTTGTTTTATATCTGATCCATCCAGAAGGCCAGTTGGTCAGGTGTTGACGCAGACCACCGTCTAATCAGGGGGTCTCTGGCTTCGGCTGCTGCACGAGGCCGAGACAGCCCCCACTCCGGTGATAAACAAGAGGGGGGGGGGTGTGGGGGGTGTGGGGGGGCGCATGGTTGACTCAACAATTGCTCGCTTCAGGAAGACTAAGAGTGAACAAACAACAAGCGGCGGTTTGGTTATTAAAGATCAGTGTGGAAGTGAACCATCGTCTTGTAATGAGAGCAGAGTCTGGTGCAGGCAAGCCTGCGCATGTTGCTTCACAGGAATAGATTGCTGGACGGCTGGAGCTGCTCTGTAATGACCTCTTGTTAGCCCCAGTTGCATGCTCTTCATTAGCGACGCAAGCCCTGTTCACTTCGGCGCTCCGCTGGAAACATCGCCTCCGCGCCCCGACGCAGGGCGGCCGGGAGGAGCGGCTCCGCACGTTCAGTATTCAAAGAAACTTGATGGGCGATAATAAAGTCAATGGGAGGTTTGTAGGTTAACGCACATATAATGTATGGTGTTTGGATTTTTTTGGGCTAAAGTGTGGTCATAATTATGAAGATAATTATAATGATGATAATAACCATAATGTTAATAATAATTTTATATATATATATATATATAAATGTAAATACAGTATATATAATATAAATGTATAAATGATGATGATGATTTATTTTATTATTATAGTTCATCGTATTAAAACCTTTTGTTCAAATGTACCAAATTATTATTCTCTTTTTGCTGTTAGAATAGAATTCTGTAAAAATCCAAGCATTTATTTGTATTTCACCTGCTTGTCTCTATTTAGATGAAAGTAGATAAATGAAATGACTTCCAGATGTGGTGTTTTTATGCGCCTGGTTGTTTGGTAAGATGATCTGACCAGCGAGATGACTATAAGCAGAAGCTCGTTATGAATATCATCCCGAGGGGCATAAGGCTTTAGAGATCCCGAGAGATTCCACAGAATGTGTCCTGTGATTTGCCCAGTATGATTAATGTGTGTGGACCATGGAAAACTAAGCACAAAATACATTTGATAAAACACTTTTCATAAAAGAAGTGACATCTTGATATTATTATTTTTTTCTCTTTCTATATCAATTTTGCTGCTTTTCTTCTATTAGTGGTTCATAACTTTAGGACAAAGTAATGCAATATTTATCAGCACTGGGACTATGAACATCTCCCGGCCATATCGCAAACATTTGAAAGCATCAGTCTGTCGGCCGTCGTTTTGGTGTGTTAATAATAGATCGGCTGTGCGCTGCAGACATACTTTACCACTCCGAGCACATCAATAGTAAACAACAGCAGATAAACAGGGAGCACCTGATGCCGTGAGCAGGCTGCGGCTCTGCAGACCTCCGTACTGACGGGACACCGACGGGAGGCCCGCACGCCAAACAATCAGACATCAGAGCTCTTCAGGTTGTCCTAATTAAGAGCTGTCTAATTAAATTACTGTCCTGGGCTAACCAATAAGAAAGCGTGTTTGATTAGCAATGCAGAAAGAAACCCTTTCCTTGATGCAGGGTGGTGTCAAATACCTCCAACCACATGAGCATAAACCGCCATATGCTGAACATTGTCATATAGGCTGTTTGTAGTTCGGCTGCTTTACGCGGAGCCGTTGCGCTATGCAGGTCGACAATTGTATCTCGCCAACGCGTGAGCTCTCCAAGAACTGTATGGATGTGGGCAGTGGCTTTAGAGGCTCCGACGGATCTGAGCACACGTCGCAGGACCATCCTATTACATCCACTAGTGACAACCAGGAGAGAAGCTCACCTCTGAAAAAAAACTCTAGGGAGATGACGAATCAGTCAGAGGCAGACAATTTTCCAGACTCCAAGGACGCATCAGGGGACGTCCAGAGGGGCAAACTCGCTCCTGATCTTCACGGAGTCTGTGACATTCGTCATAATTTCGATGGATCTGCAGGAGAAAGGTGTACTTTTTCTCAATCCACTCAACCACAGTCAGTCTCCGCAGCTCCGAGCGCTATGTTCCCCTATCCGAGTCAGCATGGACCTGCTCATCCGGCTTTTTCTATCGGGAGTCCCAGCCGCTACATGGCGCACCACCCGGTGATTACCAACGGAGCCTACAACAGCCTGCTCAGCAACACGTCTCCGCAGGGCTACGCGGCCGCGGGGTACCCATACGCACAGCAGTATGGACACGCGTACCAAGGATCCGCGTTTTACCAGTTCTCCCCGGCGCAAGCCGGGCTGGTCCCTGGGAAAGCCCAGGTGTACCTGTGCAACAGGGCCTTGTGGCTCAAGTTCCACCGCCACCAGACGGAGATGATCATCACCAAGCAAGGACGGTAGGGAAGCCGTCTCCATCCCGACGCTTGCGTAGGAATTCTAAGATGTAGAAGAGTTGGCCTCCTGCCGTCAAGAGGGCGGCCGCCGATCATTTTACAATCCTCGGAAATTAAATGATAAAATACTTTGTTGATTATTTTACATACAGCAAATATTGCGTTTCTTTTTGCAGGGAAGCGATGGCACACTGAGTTGAGCAGACATGTTATGAACCACCAGACATGTTATGAACTACCAGTGATTTCCTCCACACTGATCTGAGTCCTGCCCTTTCTCCACAGCCGAATGTTTCCCTTCCTCAGCTTCAACATTTCGGGCCTCGACCCCACGGCTCACTACAACATTTTTGTGGATGTAATTCTTGCTGATCCGAATCACTGGCGCTTCCAGGGAGGCAAGTGGGTCCCCTGTGGGAAAGCGGACACTAACGTGACAGGTAACATGTTGTTAACATTGCAGAATATTGTGATACATCGGAAGGCCTTTTTAACGGCGTGGTTGGAGGTTTCACGGTCCGCTCCGACGTGTTTCGTCTTCTCCATCTCTCCATCTGTCTTCGTTCTGTTGGATGGTGTTTGTCTCCACAGGAAACCGGGTGTACATGCACCCCGACTCCCCCAACACCGGCGCGCACTGGATGCGGCAGGAAATATCGTTCGGAAAACTGAAACTTACGAACAATAAAGGCGCCTCGAACAACACAGGACAGGTGATTTACCTTACTGTGATATTTATCAGCTCCATCCATGATATAGGCTTATATTATTATTCTATTATTATAAGTATTATTATTATCATTATTATTATATTATTATATTATTAATAATACGACTACTACTACTACTACTAATAATAACAATTACCGTGATAATATTGTATAATAATAATAATAATAATAATTATTATTATTATTATTATTATTACTATTATTATTATAATTATTATAATAATATATAATAATATTATATAATATATAATAATAATAACAATAATAATATTAATAATATAATAATAATAATAATAATAATAATAATAATAATAATAATAATAATAATTATTATTATTATTATTATTATTATCATCATCATGACTATTATTCATAATTACTATTGTATTTGCGGTGCTAATGACTGTAGTTTAGGTCTATCAACAGAACCGTGGCTGTTGTAATAGCACGAGGCGCGTGCTAACAGGCCTACGTACCACCCTACTTGATCTCAACAGTTCAGAAGAACGAGTAGGCCTGCTGCTCTGGGACGTGTGTCTTTATTCATGTGTCGGTGTCCCTGTCTCCAGATGGTGGTTCTCCAGTCGCTCCACAAGTACCAGCCCAGACTCCATGTGGTCGAAGTCAACGAGGACGGAACCGAGGACTCGAGCCAGCCCGGCCGGGTCCAGACCTTCACCTTCACTGAGACCCAATTCATCGCCGTCACAGCCTACCAGAACACCGATGTAGGATGCGTTCCGCCCTCCTGTCTTTATGTCGTGTCTTGTGTTTCCACGTTTCACTTATCCTCTTGTCGTCCTCAGATCACGCAGCTGAAGATCGATCACAACCCATTCGCCAAAGGCTTCCGGGACAACTACGACACGTGGGTTTTCATTTGGCCTCTCTTATTTGAACCCGATAGAATAAAGCTCAGAAGGGAACATTTCTCTCTTCCAACAAATATTTAGAGCTCGGCATACATTGGGAAAACGTGTAAAATACGGGAGTGTGTTACTGTTCTATGAGGCCATGTCATTCTAGGTTGTGATTCTAGATATTCCACCACCAGGACAGTGGGTGCCCTCCCCACCCACCCCAGCCCTAACGCGTGTTGTGTTGCAGGGTCTACACGGGCTGCGACATCGACCGCCTCACGCCGTCCCCCGGCGACTCTCCGCGTTCACAGATCGTCCCGGGGGCGCGCTACGCCATGGCCAGTTCCTTCCTGCAGGACCAGTTTGTCACCACTTATGCCAAATCCCGCTTCCACCCTGGCGTGGGGAGCGGGCCTGGCAGCGACCGCAGCGTCCCACTCAGCAACAGCTTGCTGTCGCCGCAACAAACCGAGGAGCCCCCCGTCGCCTCCCCGCAGCGATGGTTCGTCACTCCCGCCAACAACCGACTGGACTTCGCCGCCTCGGCATACGACGCGGCCGATTTCGCGGGCAACGCGGCCACGTTGCTGTCGTACGCGGCGGCCGGAGTGAAGGCGCTGCCCCTGTCGACGGCCGGCTGCTCCAACAGAGCCCCCCTGCCCCTCGGGTACTACCCTGACCCCTCGGGCTGGGGCGCGCGCACCCCGCCGCAGTACTGCAGTAGCAACAAGTCCAGCGCGGTGCTGTCGTGTTGGCCCACCACGAACTGTGTGGGCGGCCGGGGGTCCGGGTACCTGGCCGAGGAGGACCCCCTGACCACCGAGAGGCCCCCCACCGGCGGGGCCGAGGAGACCAAACCCAAAGATTTGTCGGAATCTAACTGGATAGAGACGCCATCTTCCATCAAGTCCATTGACTCGGGCGATTCTGGGATTTTTGAACAAGCAAAAAGAAGGCGGATTTCTCCGTCGGCGACCCCCGCCCCGGAGACCACCTCCCCGCTCAAGGCTGAGATGCTGGCGCCGCGAGAATGTGAGAAGAATTGTACGAAGGACATTGGTTACTACAGTTTTTATCCCCATAACTAAAATAATAACTACCTACCTACCTACCTACCTACCTACCTACCTATCTATCTATCTATTTGGGGGGGGGGGGGGGGGGGGGGGGGGGGGGGGGGGGGGGCGGGGGGGGGGGGGGGGGGGGGGGGGGGGGGCGGGGGG
>JAOPUH010110018.1:0-11170 GCA_027123175.1 Urophycis cirrata | reverse complement strand
CACACACACACACACACACACACACACACACACACACACACACACACACACACACACACACACACACACCAATCATTTGTTCTTTTCCATCGTCCTTATCCCTCCACTAAGCACTTCTTGTACTTTAGATCCTCCAATGACAAGTGACTATCCACCCACCGCACACACACACACACACACACATCACCCCCCTGTCTGCATCAGTTCTTAAGCCCTCTCTCTGATCCCCGGCTGGTCCAATAAAGCTGTGAGGGCTGTGTCCTGGGACAGCACACCACCCAGCTAACCCCACCCGCAACCACACTGCTCCTCCCTGGCAAATAAGACATTGACTGTGGTGCTGGTTGGGGGCGGGGCGGGCAAATTAAAACATTGTTGTGGAGGCAGCTGTCAGCGGACCGTGCAGACTGGGGAGGGCGCGTCGCGGTTACAGCTCTCTGAGGGATTGTGGGGGAGGTGTTTGAACGTAGTGGAAGAGAGAGTGGGGACACAGGGGGCCCAGTCTCGGTAATGGAGCCAAATGAGGGGAGATAGATACAAAGGGAGATAGCATGAGACAGAGAGAGAGGGAGAAAGGTGTGGGTGTGTGTGTGTTGGGCCTCCCGGTGCCAGTGTTTGCCGACAAAGATAATTATAGGGCAAAAAGAAAACAGGTTTCCTTTTAGCTAACTTCAGTTTGTTTGCAGTTAAGAGACGGTGTGTGTTGTGACCTAAACGATAAGCTAACCACCTTCCTGGTGACAGGTCTGGTTTAAGGACAACCTCAGAGTTGGGAGTGGGACAACACAGGGTTATAAACTCATGACACAAAAAATATCAGGAAACATTTAAAAAAACAAACATCCAATGCTTATGAACTAACAGTATGCCCTTGTTTCTTACTTAGAAATATTTCATTAAAATTGCTCAAATTAATTTTGTGCACCACAATAAGTTGTTTACATGTTAAAATCACAGTCATATTTTTCTGGGGAAGAATGCCCACAGACACCTTTTACAGAAGATGAGGTGAACAATCATGACAGATTTTTCACCTCTGAATAGATTGCAGGTCTGTTCATGATTGTTGTGGATAATAAGCTTGATGTATATTGCTATGAAGTTCACCTTTGAATTGTAGTTTAATGTAATAAAGTCCACCTTTAAACAGTGTTTTTATTGTTGTTAATAAAAAAATCTGAACTGATTTTCATAACGTGATTTATTCATGTAGCTGGTAGAGCAAGGCATTAAGAAGTATGTAATGAAATGTTGTAAAGTGAATTGACATGCCTTATCAATCCTAAAGTAACTCCCACTGAAAATGTTTGAAAAATAATAAATCGCTCTGAGATTGCACGTTTGTCTGGAATTTTCTAATTACCATTATTTTCTGTGGCAGTAGAAATAAAAAAAATCTTTTATATCACAACTCCAACGCAATCTTAAAATATCGACCTTGTTTGAAAAAAAATAATTGCTCTTAGCTATTGCATGAGTGAAATCACAGAATTAATCAAAGAAAAATATTTGCAAGGTCGTACCAGCTGGTATCGAAACAGAAATAACTTTCACACAGACCTTCTAGAAGGAATTCACTGCAGCAGGCCAACGGAGGAGTGCAGTCACCACTCTTCATTCAGTAATAGAATTCCTGTTTTGCTGCAATTGCTTTTCCAACATCCCATTGCACACGCACGCACACACACACACACACACACACACACACACACACACACACACACACACACAAATACACAGAGACACACACACACACATATACACACAAATACACAGACACACACACAAATACACAGGAACGCAAAATCTAGCTAGCTGTATTTATTTACAAGCAGCAGGTGGCAAAATAAAGACAGAAATGCTAAATGGACTGCATTTATATGCAGAGCTTTTTCCCATGGCTGTCGTCGGTCCCAGAAGCACTTCACAATGAATGCATATTACGTGTTTGAATGGGCTAGGTTGTTAATGTCCAGGTTGCCCCAACATCCTTTCGGCCCCTGATGTGAAACCATACACTGTGGCTGCCAATGAACGAGAAATCTCCCATTAGGTCCTATGATGGACATGGTTAGCCAAAGAACTTGAGCAAGCAAAACATCCTCAAACAATTTGCCAATAACTTGGATTTCGAACTTGAAAGGCTCATGCTCAAAGTACTTACAAAATAATAAAAATACTGCAAAAATAAAAAGATATTTCAGTCCTTGATGTGTTTACATTTATATTAGCAATTTCTTCAATTCACAGGTCACATTCAGCAAGATGTTGTAGCAAGTAAATTAATTTCCTCTATAACCTCATTAGACCACGCAATATTAAAGCCAACAACAGTTTCTGACGAGCTTCTGCTCACAGATGGAGTGGTCAAGACAACACAATACAAGGTTTCATGGGTCTGAGAGGAATCAGTCCCTGTCGGTATGGCTTCTCCACCATTCCATCAATGTCAATATAGACAGAATCATTTTCTTTTGTTTGGCTGATGCTTCATGAAGCACCTCCAGAGCGCATGCCCGTTTACCTTGTATCTCTGAATAAATAAATATGTGTGGAACTTTCTCTACTCTTCTACCCTTTCTCTACCCAGAAACCACAATCTCAAAGGCTTACACAAGATTACACAAGATTCATCAAAAGCCAGTAAAACTACAGTCATAAATCTGTAATTGTAGTAGTGTATGGTGACACATGAGAATGTGTAGTCCTCCAGCTAAAAAAAGCACAGGTTTGCAATGTTGATTCAAATTTGACTCTCAGAGTTAGATTTTGACTTTGGTTTGTTTACAAAATCCAATGGAAAATTGCACACTCATTGTCCTTTGCTGTGTCTTTTTTTGTCACCGTTTCCACACACAGTCTTCGTCAGAGTGGTTGGATGTTGGTGAGACTGGTACTTGTGTTTGTTTACCATACGCTGTTTGTTGTCAGCTATTAGAAAGGGTTATGAAAGCGAAAAAATTTGGTTGAATGATTTCAATTAGCAATATTTAAATTAAATTAACACTCGACCAAGAAGAAGATTCCAAAGATTCCACTTACTCACAACAATTTAACAAGTTCAAAGGTGTTTTCTTTACACATGTCGTTATCAAAAAAACAACAGCGCTGCCACAGTCAACACAATTGACGAGTCTCCCTCATACTTTAAGATCCCACCAGAGACAGACATACTGCTGTGTCCAACAGATCAGGGCCCCGTGGCTTTTTCCTCATCTGGTCGAAGACCAGTTTTCAGCAAGCTGTTGAGTTACATTGACAACCGTGTTGTGCACACAGCGTGTGTGGTGTTCTCATCAATACAGCAGCGCGTCGCCGGGCCAGGCTGCGTAAATGACTGCCGTTCCCCGGAGGATTGTTCGCGCACGTGACTCCGCGCCGCTCAGAGCTCACCGCTGTACTTTAAACTGATGATGACTCAATTTGGCGGGCCGTCCCGCAGGTCACCGCGCACCACTCGATACGTCGATAGCAGACGGCCATCTTGGTGGAGCGTCGTATGCATGGTAATCACTGGGGCTGGCACACGCACGCACACACACACACACACACACACACACACACACACATACACGTGCACTGAACGCACCAATTTGCATTGTCAGCACCTTTACTATCCCAGCAGGATGCTGTATGTTCTGAGGTGCACACTGGTTTATTGGAGGTGAGAAATGTATTGCTACACACACCCCCAATGGAAATGCACAAAAAATTATACATAAAATTGCACTTACCTGGAAACTCATCTGTTAGTAAGAAAAATTAAAAAGACTAAATCCTATAGAAACCCACAAAACCACTATGGATGATACAAACTGTTTGAGTTTTGTCTACAGCTTGCCATTGTCAAATGTATCTGACATCTGTATGTCATGCCTTCAAAAAAATGCCCCCTTCAATCCTACAGCCCAGAGCACCCTGAAAGAGTGGAACCATACCGACTAGAGTGCATTACCATCTACCACCTAATGCAATAAATGGTTGTATCTATGACATGAGGGAACAGATGATATGATGACAGTACGATGTCTCTCTAACCTTTCCCATCCAATTCCTTATGCTTCAATTTCCTCAGTGTTGCATGACCTTGTGAGTGCAATTGAGTCAGTATAAGAGGTGGGAACTGAAGGTGAGACTAGAACTAAGCCAAGCTGGCGACAATGCAAAATGCATAAACAAATTAAACCAAACCAACTATTTAAAATTCAGATACCAAAAGAGTAACATATACAGTATTAACTCATTTCTGTGGCTGCAACTGTATTTTGTAGTTTTTGTATTTATCTTAAAAGAAACCATTATTGCAATGGTAAAATTAGTTAAATGTTGTATTGGAGTGGAATTACAGTAGTTTTTAAATTTTATTTTGGAAGTGCTTGTTTTTCTCCTGAATCAAGTCTCTTTATGGTTATCTGACTTACGCTCAGTTCAGCCGACAAGTATCGAGTATGTTGTTCAAGTTTGTGATTCTGGAGTATTACTTTTGATGACTTCTGGTACATCGTCCTTGATTGCACTCAGGCACACCTCTCCTATGAGCCTCTCTTATCTCCAGTGGACATGTAATTACAGAGTGACGCGACAAGGGAGGGAAGATTAAAAAAAATATATAAAACACCCTCCCAAGCAATGTGGTTGTGAAAACTTTCATCCTGTTCGTTTGGATTAGTGTGAGGAGGACCCCTTTGGACCCCCCTCTTTCTCCAGCCCTGTTTCTGCTGCTCCCAGGACTATTGTTCTTCTTATTTGCGCTGCTGGTTACAATTTACAAACGAGAAGAAGAAGATTCTGGACTGGTGGAGAGACGGGCAGAGAGGGGGTGGGGGAGGGGAAATCAGTTGGGGATTCGCTTACAAGAAATCCCAAAAGCCTGGGGAACAAACATAAATGGCTTATTGAACACGAGAGACCTTTCTTATTTTGGATTTAGATAACAGGGCTCTTCAGATTTTAAACAGATCGTTCGACCAAAACTGGAACAATATACAATTCATAATAATGAAAAAATAAATACAAATATACGGTATATGTGTGTGTGTGTGTGTGTATATATATATATATATATATATATATATATATATATATAATTAATAAAGATTCCAAGGTCTAGTGAATCCACCAACACCTGCGGGAGATTAATTCTGCAGTGGTATTAATTATGTAAACATCGTTATCGGAGGTAGATGCTTATGAATCACTCTGGCCTGATGAGCCTCCATCTAGATTCTGTCAGCGATGGCGGTTTGTGTTTACAATTGTCAATACAGTGGTGGGGGGGGACTGACAAGGCTGTTCAAGGTTATGGGATGGTCCCCTGTCATCTGAGAGAGAGAGAGAGAGAGAGAGACAGAGCGAAGGAGGGGTTCAGTAGTCTTCAGTGATCCACACTCGCTGACTGCTACCAGAATCATAACAAACCCAAGTTGCAGATCGATTCATTGGACAGTGAACAATGGTGACGTTTCATTCCATCGATTGCTCCAAAACCCAAAATTGTGCAGTTGACCCAGTGGGTGGCAGCAGTGAACTCCAGCGTTACAGATCAGGCGTCTCTTCACGTCCTGACCAGCGCCCGTCCTCTGTCGAGTGACACGCCAGGCGGCGACGCCGACGGTTTTGTCTTCATCGTCTTCGTTGTTGCCTGGTCTGTACCCGCGCTCTCCCTGTCACCCATCCATGGCGGAAAATCATTTGTCCGCCAATCGAGACAAGCGTTTGCAGCAGAGGAAGAGATCAGCGGAGGGGAGGGGCTTGTGATGTGATGTCCTATTGTGAGACACAGAGGCTTGTCAGGCATGCCATGACTACCGGTTTGCTGCTTTGTAGTGGCATTTTAGCAGCTACCCTCTTAATCCAATGAATTTGTCTGGCAGAAACCTTCGTCATTATGCCTTTATCTGCACAAACCCTTCTGTGCTCTGAATCTGCCATGAATCTCTTCACAGTATGAGGATCATGCTTAAGTTTTTGTGAATTATCTAATGTTTTCATACATTGTCCAAGGCATTGCACTATTTGACGTTTTTCAGCAGCAGAGAGATCTTTTATCTTTCCCATGTTACTTGACACCTGTGGCCTTCTCAATAATGTGGAACGTCCTTCTTAAGTAGTCTTCCTTTAACTAATTATTACAGTCTGAGAAAGAGTTCAGCTCTGAGACAAAATACCATTCATGAGTTTGAACTGAAAAACTAAAAAAATAATGTTATGACACAAAACACATTTGCATGATAATTTGTAATGCGTGTACATGTCAGCTGTCTGCTGAGACTTATAGGAAGGAATGTTGGGGGTGGTTGTTATCCCCATGGTTACGACACACCCGTGGTGGTGAATTTCATATAGAATTTCGTACTAGGGATCAGACAGTTTATGAAAACCGTCCGAACCGTTCGGTTTGACTGTCTCGGTTCGATATGCGTGTGCTGTGTTCGTTTCATGCGCTGCTCCTTTTTCTCATAGGCGAAGCGTGTACATTCCAGAGCAGAAGGTGGCGGTACTGCGCCTAAAGCCAACCACCAGGAGTGAACAACAAGAAGAAGCTAAGCAGTGTAGCCGGGTGTAACAGATAGAAATAGAGTATTGGGTCAATTGTTGTGGATAATTGTGTGGGTACTGTGAGTGGGAAAGAGCCAGAAGTTGCTAGCTTGTTAGAAGATGCGCCAGCAGTACTCTATACGGCCATCCTTCAAAATATTTCTGTTTGCAGTAACAACCAAAAAATAAAACAAAAGGATCAGTAGATAGGTATATATATATATATATATATAAAAGTACAATTTTGATAACCGTGAATATGTCGGTATGAACTTAAACAAATGTGCATATTGTGACGTCACTGACTGGGTCTCCAACCCGTAAAAGTTTAGTGGTCTCCTTGACATCAGTTGACACGGTCACTGTAAGTCTCAAGGGGAGAAGGGATGGGTAAAGATCTGGGCACAGTTGTTCCAGAACTTTGTGTCATGTTATAGGGGTGTCGAGATATTTCAATGCATTTTTTAAATGTATTGCTACGGTGCCTGAACCCATATAACTTTGAACGGTGACCGCAAACATTTTCTTTACTGCAGCCGCAGCCACAATAACAGACAAGCGTGAACCATTGATGAAATGAAGCAAATATAAAAGATAGAATGTAGCCTATGTGTGCATGTAGGCAATTTATTTTTGAGATACTTGCTAAAATATAATTAAAAGGGTTTTATTGTATTTGCATTAGTTGTTTGAAGATTAAAAAAAGTCTTAACGCAAGCTTACAACCGGCAAATCGGTCAAACTAAAAGGGGAAAAAAAATATTTGGGTTGGTCCTAAATTGACAGGGTCGGTCGGGTTCGGGCCAACAGAAATAATTTTAAGGGTGGCCTAGGTCTGCTGTATGGGACCACTTTGCATTTAGAGTGACCTATGGTGACGGCGGTAAGAAAGTTGTTGACAAAAGTCAATCAACATGACAATCAAAAATACCGAACCAAACCGAAAACCGTGACCACAAAACCGTGAACCGAACCGAACCGTGGATTTTGTGAACCATTCCACTCCTATTTCGTACCGTTGTTGTGTTGGTCCGCTACAATGAGGGATGTTGTATATGAAATGTGCCTCACACTGGGACGTCCATCAGGAAATGGACAATACCTTCTGATTCACAAACTGGTTGGCGGAGACTGGCAAAAACATAGGATTTTACCCTCGTTTTCTCTAAAATTACAGACTAATTTTTGAAACAGGGACAAAATGGCATAGATTATAAGACATATGACAATGGTTAAAAAAATGTTTAGGGTCCACATCCCCTTTAAGTCCCTTTGGATAAAAGCCCCTAAACCCAGAAATAGCATTTAGTAAGCTGGTCTACAGTTTGGTTTGGTGTTTCTGTGGCTGGCAAAGTCAGTGTACTTAGACATAAAAAGCCAAGGAAATGTAATGCAGTGTTTCGCAGCACACCGCTTGGTCTTACTGTGTATACTCATGAGAGCGCCTGCCTGCTGCTAGTAATCATAACAGGATTTATGGGGAAGACAGCCGCGGTGCTTCCATAGATATTGGCATGGGGTACAAGTGATCTCGGATGGAAAGCTCTGCTACAACAAAGTAAAAGCCCACATATCCGGCGAATAAGGCAACAACAACAACAAAGAACAATATATATATATATATATATATATATAACTACATTATTTGATGAAAATATGAAGCAACACTTGCTTGTATCGTCCATACTTCAATAACATTGGGCAGGGGGGCCTCCTGTCTATGTAATGGCAGTCATTTTGTCGAGACTGGCCTGTTGTTCCAAGCAGCAAGAGTGCAATATATTTCTGTTCAAATCAAACAGAGGTGAAGCGAGTGAGCGGTGGAGCGAGAGAGCGGTGGGGAGAGGTAGAGGTAGAGCAAGAGAACGGTGGGGAGTGGTAGAGGTAGAGCAAGAGAGCGAGAGATAGATAGATGGAGAGAGAATTGAGTGGTGCAAGAGAGGTGGAGAGAGGCGAGTGGAGAGAAAGTGAGTGGAGAAAGAGGGGGGAGAGAGAAAGATGTGGAGAGAGGGTAGAGCAGTAGAAAGTGAGGGAGCGGTAGGTAGAGAGTGGGTAAATACAGAGAATGGGGGAAGTGAGTCAGAGAAAGGGTTGGAGAGAGAGTGCATGCAGATGAGAAGGTAGAGATTAGCAGTACAGGCATAGAAAGGGGGAGAGTGAAGGAGAAGGGGAGAAGGTCGGAAGAGGAAGAAATAAAGGTAGAGAGAGGCAGATAACGAGAGAACGCCATGGGTAGAGAGACGGACGTAAAAGAAAGAAATAGAGCCGTAGAGGTAGAGAGGGATAGGTTGAGGACAGAGCAGTAGAGATGGGTAGAGGAGAGAGGGATGGATACAGGAGAGCAGAGTCGAGGCAGCGAGAGAGAGCAGTAAAGGTAAAGAGTGGGCTAAAGAGTCAGAGTGGTAGGGGAGACGTGGTGTGTCTGAGGTTGAAGTGGTGACTGGGGTCCAGTCCAAGTGAGGGTGAGGGTGGTTACATTACGCGATGCGCCAGAGCAATTCACCGTAAATGTGTTGTGAACAAAGGACGGCCACGGTTCATTGGCCACAGATAGTGAGTCCCTCCCACCGCCGCACCATCTGAGATAATAGGGGACGGAGGTTATGTGTTTGTCCATTCTCTCTCTCTCTCTCTCTGTCTCTCTCTCTCTCTCATGTCCCATCCCCCCTGATGGGATGATGAGCCATTTTTTATACCGGTAAACTGCAGTCGACTAAAGGACCTCATCTCGTACACGTGTCTTCTGCAGACACACACAGAGCTAACCTGGTCTTCCACCATCTTCATCTACCTCTTGGCCACCGTTCAGTTATACATATATACTGTGTCTGGACACCAAGAAAAAACGAAATACATTGCACACTTTACCTGCCTTCATACATTCAACAGCAACTTGCAAGATGTATCCATCCAAAGAAAGACCTTTGTGTGTGTCTCTCTTGCATAATTACATACAAATTACAACATTTCTGTCATGCATATCTATAAATGTATAAGAATATGTATTTACACACATATCTTACATTACTATATATTACTTGAGACTTGCACAATGATGTACAAACAAGGAGAGGACAACATCACGGGGGGACGGAATAATAAACACAGGTGGTGAAAATTGAAGGTGAATGCACACTGGCAGTTACACATGAACCCCAGGTCACCAGGGGCAGTGATCTGACTGCCCAAAGACAACAGCTTGGAACATTTCTGTGATAGGTAGAGACTGCATTAATAAATATCATAAAATAAATAAATAAATGTTTTCTAATGAATGTGTTATTTGGATATGAAGCGCCCCATCTATACAGAATACTTCATTCCATGACTATATTTACTTTGTAGTACTTTGTTGTTCTAGCTATGAGTTTGATGTGTTGATTCATTGATTCAGTCGGTACATGACACAGACAACAATCATATTTGCATATTTACATTTACAAGTGCTTTGCTCTTTACACTTTCCTCTTTACAATTTCCCCCCTCCCACTTTAGAATAACCACTTTTAAATAAAGATGTCACAAATCAAAAATCAGCTTGGAAACCATCTTGTTTCCGACCATCATGTCCTGCAAGCCGTAACCCCTCTCCCAAAATGTACAAATAAAACCTTTTCCAGGTTGTGCTGTGAGGGTTGAAGGATCAATCTGTCCACCCTTAATGCAGCCACCTGTCTGCTGCCTCCGCCGTCCTGCTGTGACTGAGATGCTGCTGCTAGTGCTTAGCTTCAAGGGTTTAGTGAGTTGACCCCCCCGTCGCCCACCAGAGTCGATGCTATCCAAAGGAAAACAGGGGAGGGCACGGGGGCAGGTTATCTTAGAGCACTGGAAGCTAATATCACCCCCACCAGTGGCTCCAAACCTTTGCGTTTAGGTGTACCACCAAATTGTCAGCAAGACCTTTCCGGACCACGTCATACGCAAACAGTAAAGGATAAAGACATATGTAGTGGCTGAGAAAAGAGTGCCAGAGACCCCTCAAAGACACAAGCATTACTGCAAGACCAGTGTGAATATTCACAAAACACAGATCGACACAGAACATCAAGAAAAGAAAACAAGAAAACATTACAAAGGAAAACATATGATGGACTGCAACTCTTTTTTTTATTTATAATAAAAAGCCACTGTATGATATTAAATCAACCATATTTATAATATATTTATTTTCAATTACACTTCTCAAACCACCTGAGGTGCCCTTGTGTAGCACTGGTGGTACAAGAGCCACAGGTGGTCAACAGCGGCCGTTAGCACATGCTGTACTTTGATGACTATTCTGGGAACACCTAGAATATGCTATTAAGATGTTCACCTTTTTTCTTTCTTCTGTTTTTTAAAGGTTTGACCTTTTAAAAATTACATCAGAAGTCCCTTTGAAATGTTTCACAAAATTACCAATTTTGGTACAGCGCTTCCCCCTTGTCTTTTGTGGAGTTTCACAAAATCGAGCCCATTATTATGTGAACATAAAGGAGTTAAGATAACAATGGTGCAAATGTATCATTCCTATTGTACTTTCAAACAGGACTGCTGTGAATATTGACCTCCAGGGTTGACTGTGTGTGTGTGTGTGTGTGTGTGTGTGTGTGTGTGTGTGTGTGTGTGTGTGTGTGTGTGTGTGTGTGTGTGT
>JAOPUH010109995.1:0-11178 GCA_027123175.1 Urophycis cirrata | reverse complement strand
TATATACTGATAGCACCGGCATAGCAATAAGTCTACAACAAATAGGAAAATACCAGACTAAAATGAAATATCCAAATATGCAATTAGATATGTTGGATAAATACTTGATCGAATAATGAGAAGGAGAAAGGTCCAATGCAAAAACTAAAATGAGTTTTAGAATCAACAGTTTGACGTGGAACCCACACCTTGCAGAAGGTGTCCGTGAGAACAGATACACTATCATCCTCCTCCTGGCCACCAGGCAGCGTTCTCCATCACACCTTCCAGGCTCAGCCAGCGCCTACGTTCACGTGAGCTCAGGAATACATCACCCTCCAGGCTAAGTGGTGCTGTGAGGGCCCCACAATTAAAGCAACACAGCTTCACATCGCACTCCAACATGGTAGGCTACTATGTACAAGCCCGTTCTTCACTTCATCTGCGGGCTGAGTTTTCCTAAATTATTAATATTCAAATGAATTATCTTGTCAAAGTCGCAAACTCAAAGAGCATAAATGTTGGTGTAAAAGCCATAAAAGATGTATTGTTCCAGGGAGCAAGCCTTCAGTGGTGTGAAGACTGCTAGCATACTTTACACGTTGGTGAGTTGACAGTAGGCTGCCTCTTCTCAAAGCCTTCATCCTTTTAAAGCCTTTATGGCTCCTCAAGCCGCCTCCTCAGCCTGACGCTGCTCTGATGGGATGAGAGGACTCCTAAAGACTGGGCTGCGTTCTCAGTGTAAACCCCCCCAGCGAGGGGGAGTCTTTATGGGGGTGACGTGATGCAGGGAGATCCATCACTCGTACACACCATCCAGGACATGACACATCCAGACTGATACAAACATACAGCTAACACTACAATAAGGGTACAGTAGTACAACATATATTAACATTCAATGTTGTTCATTAATAAGCATTCACTAACAATGAACAATCAGTTCATAAACTGTCCAATAATGACAATAATCATGTTGTTCGTGGTGTTCATTTTAACTAAAGGTTATGGTGTTCATGTTAACCATTTATATATTATTTAATAGGGTACCGCTTGTATGAATTAAATGATGAATGAATACCTTAGTTAACATGAACAGCATTATACAATGAGACCATGAGTAAACTGTTAATGAACTGTTAGTTCATTCTTCGTTAATGTGTATTACTGCATTAGTTTATTAATGAAGTAAGACATGATGAAGAGATCCCTGGTCTACAGGGACAGTAGAGCAGTGAGGGACTTCCTACTACACAGGTCAGCTGGAGTTCATGATTTCTGTAGCGGTATATATATATATATATGATATCAAATGTCTTCCGGGCACCTTACTCTTACATGCTCATTACTGTTGACATCTGGACAACCGCCTTCCTAGTGTGTCAGTGTGCTGATGCGTGTGTGTGTGTGTGTGTGTGTGTATGTGTGTGTGCATGCCTGAGTGCCTGTGTGCACATGTGTACATGTGTACATGTGTACACACAGGCACACACACCACGCCTGTTCTCAGGAGCCAGGAGGATGAGGGGAGCAGGCCCCCCACTCTGAGCTAACGCCCGGCCAACCACAGGGCAAGGAGGTGCGTCTGCCTCCCTCAGGGAGGAGGGTCCTAACGCTCCTCTCATGGCCTCATCTCATCCACTCACTGAGGCGTGGCAGGAGAAATATTGTATGGCGCTGTACATCTTCGCTATGGCTAGCCCACAAGAGTGTGTGTGCTGTGTGTGTGCTGTGTGTGTGTGTGTGTGTGTGTGTGTGTGTGTGTGTCTATGTGTGTATGTGTGCATGCATGTATATGGGACGGAACCAGTGCCAATATCCACCAATATCCTCAAATCAGTGCATGTTTCTGAGAAATGACACGCGCTGACCAGACTAGCATTATGTAGACATCGTCATGGTGACACGCGCTGACCGGACCGGCATCTTGTAGACATCGTCATGGTGACACACGCTGACCAGACTGGCATCATGAAGACATCGTCATGGTGACACACGCTGACCAGACTAGCATCATGTAGATATCATCATGGTGACACACGCTGACCAGACTGGCATCATGAAGACATCGTCATGGTGACACACGCTGACCAGACTGGCATCATGCAGACATCGTCATGGTGACAGTGGACGGCGTCTCACCGAGGAAGCGGAAGGTCCGGCGGACCAAGGGGTTGAGGTAGCAGCAGTCTCCCGTGGCAACAGTCTTCTCTGAGCGGTCAAACTCTTTGGACGTGTACTGGACCAAGAACAGGACCGTCTCTGTTACTAAGATCTGGGTAGAGAGAGGGAGAGAGAGAGAGAAAGGGAGAGAGAGACAACCATACTGTTAATTCAACAAGGTATGCTTGACATGTATTGACTTATTGTCTTCAAACAACATCCTTATGATTAGAGTGGGTATGCATAGAACACCCAGTGGGCTGAAGGAGCATCTTCCAGTGGGTCAAATCCAAGGCTACCTGAAGAGCATTAATGTCACCACACTAACACTGCAGACAGCACCATGATAATGGAGGTTTCCATTGGAAATTAATGAACTTCTGTTATTTGTGAGTCAAAGTGTTGAAGTCAGTGTGATCCCAGAATAATGCTTCAGTCACTCTGTTTGGGGTGAGCATTCATAGCATCGCTCATCAAGGTGGTTTAATGCTGAGAGAGAGAGTTTACTCTGGTCACCAGTTAACCCTGGTCTCCTATTCCTATGAGCTGTACACCAGTTAACAGTCCCTGGTCTCTGACTTCCTGTGAGTGTAGACCAATTAACAGTCCCTGGTCTCTAATTGCTATGAGCTGTAGACCAGTTAACAGTCACTGGTCTCTTATTCCTATGAGCTGCAGACCAGTTAATAGTCAC
Organism: Urophycis cirrata; assembly: GCA_027123175.1. Lineage (NCBI taxonomy): Eukaryota > Metazoa > Chordata > Actinopteri > Gadiformes > Phycidae > Urophycis > Urophycis cirrata. The sequence goes on along the minus strand of JAOPUH010109995.1, from coordinate 8,342 downwards.
TGGTCTCTTATTCCTATGAGCTGCAGACCAGTTAACAGTCACTGGTCTCTTATTTCTACAACAACAAACACAAGGGGAATACATTTGCGTTTTTGGTTGAAAACTGTGCTAAATCTGAAAGGGATATCCTCCATCCTAAGTCCTTCCCTCTCACTAAACCCCTGAAACCCAAAACAATCCTCCATTCGGCAGCATGCCTAGAATCCTTCCCTCTCTCTCTCGAAACTACAATTTGACACTCACTCCTAAGTTTGCTCCTTTCAGAGTCCTGGAAGTACCAGAGACACTCTTACAGTTTAAACCTTATTTCATCATGTGTTGTTGCCAGTCTGCTTCCCAGCACGGCAGCCATATTGTTCCAACTACTGTTCTGCAAGTGAGATCAGGGCCGTCGCCAGGGGCTCTGCCCACCACAAGCTGGGACCGCTCGTCTCAAGCACTGAGAACAAAGGCACTGTCTGCTTTCCTTTGTTTTTGCATGTTGAGAAGTCTGATGGGTGGACTGGGACAGTGTCAGGTGAAGTCTGATGGGTGGACTGGGACAGTGTCAGGTGAAGTCTGATGGGTGGACTGGGACAGTGTCAGGTGAAGTCTGATGGGTGGACTGGACAGTCTCCCTGAGGTGTCTGCAGACCATCCTCGCTGTCCTCAGTGCACAGGGCGTCATAGTTAGCCATGATGGTAGTGAACTATTAGCCAAAGGCAATAACAAACCAGAGAGAGAGACAGAGAGAGAGGGAGAGAGAGAGAGAGAGAGAGAGAGAGAGAGACAGAGAAAGATAGACAGAGAGAGAGATAGAGGGAAAGACAGAGACAGATAGATAGATAGATAGATAGATAGATAGATAGATAGATAGATAGATAGATAGATAGATAGATAGATAGATCGATCGATCAAACATCAATATATGGAGCAGGAGGCCAAGAGAGCAGGCTCTCATGGAGCCAAATATCAGAAGTCAACGTTCACCTGTGCGAGTCATGAGGCGTGAAGTGTCTTTTTGCACATTTTCCCCACCTAAACACTGCATTACAGGTGTGAAGCCAATAATAGAAACTAACTGCCAGTTGCCAATGGAAACAGGACAGGCTTTTGGAGCTAAATCGACGAGAGAATCAACTACACTGCATTTACTCAACACAGATCAGTGACAGTTAAGTTAGTTGGATTTAAAAAGAAAATGCCTGAGCATGTACAGGAGCTTTTAACACAGCTAACATAACCCTTTAGTGGATAATTTAACCTACTCAGGATCAGCTGTCCTCTGATCCTGTGTTTCCATTGCTTACAGAAATGACCACAGCCACATTTCTACTTGCAAATTCTGACCACTGGCTGTGGAAAGTGTTTTCTGTTCACAAATAAGAAAGGGGAACTTTTGAAAGTGTTCAATTTTTCCAAGAGAAGTGGACCGCCTGAGTAGGACAGTGTCAGCAGGAGGTCCCAGGGGCCGGAGGTATTCCCCACCCTCACTACCCACGACCTGTGGCCTCGCAGTGACCTCCTCCACTGTCCACTGCTTCCACCAGGAGGCACCAGACACCTCTAGCTGTCAGCCAGCACATCAGGAGACTGCTCAACTATGGGCATCCTTTTGTGTGTCTGTTGTGAGAAGAGCAGACACACATTTCCTTGTGTGCGTGTCTGTGTGTGTGCGTGTCTGTGTGTGTGTGTGTGTGTGTGTGTGTATCCATCATCATGTGTGTGTGGTGTGCGTGAGTGTGTGCGGCCAGGCGACAGAGTCTCTCACCACACAGGTGTATCCATGACGACTAATCTGATGTGACTGGTGAGAAGTGGAGAGAAGGAGAGAGGGGATACAGGGAGAAAAGGAGAAAGAGACAGGGTAATGATGAGGGAGAACAAGGACACACAGAATACAGTAGAACCAGAGTTGGGACGGGGAGAGAGAGAGAGAGAGAGAGAGAGAGAGAGAGAGAGAGATCTAGTCTTCTGGTCTCCTCTGGATATTCTTGGTCCAGTTGATGCCGAATGTAAGTTCATGTTCCCATGTCAGTGGTAGCCATGGAACAGCAGTGTTGAGTTCTGGACGCTGGTTATCAGCATGAGAACTATGACCAGCAGTAATAAGAATTGTCTCAGTATTATGCTGAGAGCGAAAAGGCATCAAAAGCCTCCTCGATAGAGACTCTAACTTTACGATGTTTCCTTCTTAATACAGCTAATAACGTGTTAGCTAATAAAGTGCTAACAGCCATGTTGGCATGATGAAAGTGTAGAGAGGTTGGCAAACGTTGCCCAGATGTTCTACAAAGAGCTCCGAGTTGCGGCAGCGTTTGATGTTTCGCTCCTCTGAAATCCTGAGTTCCGACATATAATGGCAGCACTCCCCTCCTCCTGCAGTGGAAGGTTCAGAGCCCCCCTGGGACTCTGCAGGGAGGTGAACCTGCTCGCCCTAATCTGGGTCATGAATTAAGCTAATTGGGCTCAGACAACAAAGCCTCCACCACAAGCAAACTGGTTCGTAGAATTCCCTCTTGTGGTTTTTCCTCACAATTAACGGGCAACTTCAGCTGAGCGCCACCATACAGGAGAGCTCTGCAGCACCAAGCCTGATGCAGCTTCTGGAGTGAAGCCTCACAAACATGGAGGAAGAACTGAGAATGTCTGTCTACCAACTGCTGTGATCAGGCAGGGATGTGGAGATATGGTCCAGCAAAGCAATTGAAGAGAATCAGACTTTGAAATATTGCCCAGACGTTCAAACTGTTCTGATGGATTACCATCTTATCCATATTTGTTAGGTTGATTTGGTGCCAATAGTATGAAGGGTTTGACCTACATATCAGAAGTACCATGTATCGCCCCCCACTGGGGCTGTTACATGAACCAGGAAGAAACCCAGAGGGTTCTAAAAGGGGAAATAGAATTAAACATAGAACATGCCACTAAATCCTACACACTGCACCTGCCAAAAGTAAAGTAGGAGGAGTATCGTATGCTTGAATAATTTATAATTTGGCATGAATAGTTTTGCATTAAAGCATAATAAACACTGGTATCACTGCCTCTATATAAATATCTGTTGGTCAAACCCAGCAGCTATCCATGTCCACGACAGCAAGTTCCTCTGCATTATAATAAGAGGCACCGTGCTGAGCTTCGCTAAGCTCCTCCATGTAATCCCATGAGCGTTAGCTGGCCTCCTGGCTGTCAAATGTTCTCTCGGGGTCAAATCTAAACAGAGAGATAGTAGACATGTTTAACTACGAGCAGAAGGGCTAAGGCCCAATCACTGCAGCATACTCTACTAACAGCAGACTGCTCAAAGTGTGGATTATGAGATAAAGGCATGAGCTATGGGCAATCATTTAGAGACATACTGTTGTACAGCATTCCCATGAACTGAGCCAGAGGAATTCACAAGCCAGGTCAAGTCTCACTTCTCTATTGAACAAATCTTTTGTAGCCAGGAGAAGGACTTTATCAAACCAGGCTTGCTTTCAGGAATAAGGACCAAGTGCAACAAAGATCACTACTGAGACAGCTGAACCAGAAACTAAACACAGCTCAGAGACAGTACAAGGAATCCATGGAGAAGAAACTGTAGCCCACTATGTAACCCATTACAAGTAGGACTCCCACCAGGAAACCATTGCCCTCAACAGATGACAATGCTATGACAAATGATGTGAACAACTTCTACATCAGGTGTGATTCACATGTTTTCTCTAGAAGATGTCATGAACAGCATAATGATTGATGAATGGTTTTGAGGAGAAACGAGTCCAAGGGAAGTTTCAAGACGCTCAAATAGTACAACAAAATAACAAGTTCCATGATGTGGAAGCTGAAGTCAAACATAAACTTTGTATCAGTTTTCCAATGAAGACAATTGTGGCACTGATGATGCAATACCAACAAGGCCTGCAGAAGACTGCTGCTCTTGCCTTTCACACCCTGCAGCCACACTGAACAATTACACAAGCATGACAATCCATCCTGGCTTCACTAATACCTCTGGTACCCTGCAGCAGCCCTTCAGAAGAGCATTATTACAGAACATCAGCGTGAGTGCGGCCTCACCAGGATGAAGACAATAGAAAGAGCATTGTCACATTGATTCCCTAAAAGCAGAAGTGCTACTGCTAAAGTTTTCATTCATGGAGGGCGCGACCATTAATTATTAGTCATTTTGCCAAATTATATTGGTAACAGAGGTGCTTGTGAAGTCAGTCAAGTCAGGAGACGTTTCACAGTTTTACAGACAACACAAGGAAGGTGGACGAGCTAAGTGAGAGCGTGGAGACACAGGTGTAGTCAAGTCAAACAAGTGCACCTGCTCCAGTTACTTCCAAGGAATGTGCAAACGGTGCAATCTGAAACACTCAGGCAAAGTAAATGAATTAATTTGTTTGCCTCCCAAAGTCTCAAGGTGACGGAATGAGGCCTTGAGAAAACTTCAAAGCTGAGTATTGACATGTCTGCTGGAGAAGGAAACACAGAGGAAGGATTTCCTGCTCTGTGGAAGGCAGCCTGAACAGGGGTAATTATAAATAGACCCTCACAGAGTCGAGGATTATAGAAAAAAAGAGAAACTGCTGAAAGCTGCTGCCATCTTGACCACTGACAGTGTATGGGTTCTGCAGGTTATGTTATTATACTGCTATAATACTGCTGTATTTGACACAAGGTTAACAGGGCCTCTGCATGGCTACCTTCTGATGTGGAGAATATGAAGAAATTACAAAAGCTGTGCAAGTTAAAAGGATTTTTTTTTTATAGGATCAGTAGAATATGGGAATAGATGTTTCTTCCACATAACCCTGAGAGCAGAAACTCTGTAGATTCAGTAAATGTACTGCCAATAAAAAAAAAACCTTCAACTCAAGATTTTCTTGGCAAGGTCAGCCTGCCTCCTGCGTTCCCTTCCTAGCACTGTCTCTTTGATGATAGTCATCATCAATGTTTTTATGACAATTCTCGTAAAAAAAAAAAAAGGTTTGCCAAGCGGTCTGTGGACAGTGAAGAGAGGAACAAGTCAGCAAAGTTTGTGTCCTTAAAAGGTTTATGGTGAGCTGAGCAAAGCAAGGCTTCCAGAGGGAGAGCTCAACACAGGGCTTCTCTTCATTCCATCATGTGTCACTGAATTAATGGCTACGTCGTCAACAAATGGTTTTAAAGATAGAATAACATGGGAGGCTAACACTTACAGCAGTGTTGTTGATTAAACATTCTGCACCATGGGAACATCTTCGTCAAGCCAGAGGACATCTCAGGTCATCATGGTCAATGGAGCAGACCACTGCCACCACATCCCATCACCTGCAGACTGGTGGAGCCACTCGAGAACCAGCAGAGACATGCCGAGAAGCTTCAGGTCAACATGTAAGCGTGATTTCAACATGACAACACTCCATGTGTTGGATCACGAGTACAAAGCCTCCTTTCTCTGGCTAGTGAGAATAAACTAAATGAGCAACATTGTCCTGTTAGAGCAGGGCTGAGGGAGAGTCAGTGGGTGTTGATCACTCCCTGCTGAAAGCTTCCTGGGTTCAAACACGGTACAGAAAAGAGTTGTATGTCTCTGTGGGGCTTCTCTCCATCATGGAAGACTGTGGTCTGAACCAGAGGCCATACATTCACAGGCCTTACTGTCCTGACGGACGTGATTGTGGCCCGTTTAGTGGCTTACTGCTCCAGTTCTGGCTCAGCACTGACCAATTATAAAACACGTTCGCCCAGTGACCACAGGTAATCGAAAAATGTGGTGGAAAACTCCAGGTTGAAAAATCCCAAAGTTAGCCTTTAAGGTCAATTGTTTGTGAGCAGAGAGCAAGTGCATTAAGCAGCCTGTGAGCCTAGCCATCTTAAACAGAGCTTGAAATACACATTTAACTTCAACAATTTGGGAAACAATTCGGGGAAACTAATCATGGCAACAATTACGGAGCAAAACAGACAGCAAGGAGTCAATTACAAAGCAGCAGGGTTTTAAACGCACCATGTTTTCACACAATCCAGTGTAATTAAGAGTAATTAAAGGAAATTCTATGTTCTATAATTTTATACAAGGATTAGCGAAGGGAATAGGCAAAGAAAGGAAAGGAAAGGAAAAAAAAGATAAATACTGAAACACTAAATTTGTCACGGCTGCCATCATGTCAACATCACATTATTAAATTCTATTTATGGATTATAGAACACATTCTGTAGACTACTGAGGCCTAATGTCAAAGTAATGGATGTATGCACAGGCTGGTAGCCTGGCAACAGTTCCAAAATGTCCTACGTTTAAAAGGAGCAACTGAGCTCACTCTATGGCTGTCCGGATAAAGTAACACAAAATAATAAATAATAAGAATCTTTCATTTGTTTTATAACATGCTTTGCATTCAAGCAGGTGCTGTCCAGGTGCTAAAACAATATAACGCTAACTAGAAAGTAAGTCCTACCAGCTAAACGCCATTATAGGACAGCTTGGTTTGTTTGGCCTGTGATGGTCAGAAGCATTGTGTGGGTGGGTTGGAGATGGTTCTGAAATCACCTAGCGGAATTATGGAGGGGTCTCCTGGCAGCACTGAGAACAGTGTGCTTTCTGGAGACTTGTAATTATATCATCCATCCATCCATCCATCCATTTTCCTGCCGCTTATCTGGGGTCGGGTTCGCGGGGGCAGCAGCCTAAGCAGGGAAGCCCAGACTTCCCTCTCCCCAGCTACTTCGTCCAGCTCTTCCTGGGGGATCCCGAGGCGTTCCCAGGCCAGCTGAGAGATATAGTCTATATGGCTCCACTCTGTGTGATTATCAACCATTGTAGTCTATATAATTTATATAGTATATTAATGCATTCGATACATGTAAAAAGTGATTACCAGACCAACTCTGGTGGTTCTGCAGACAGACATGTTGTTATAAAGTGATCACCTACCAATATCAATATAATTAATTGATCAATATCCCACAAAGTATGAAACATGTCACCACAGCATCAAATCTGTGACACTTGGCCCACTTCTTAACCCACCACCATGCACAGCCACTTTATAAGAACACTGTCCATACTGTTTATAAATGTTATATAACTGTTCATACTGTTTATACACTTACCATACTGTTTATACAACTGTTTATACACTGTTTGTACAAAGTCCATACTGTTTATTTATTATTGTTTATTACTGTCCATACTGCTCATATTGCTCATACTGTACATAGTGCACCTCACACCTCATATTATTTATACTTAATATCATTTGTATATATTTGCAACCCCTTTTTATTTCGCACCGGGGATCGAGGGATACGGCATTTCGGTTTTTGTGTATGTCCTGAACATTCATGAAAACTGAAAATAAAGTTTACTTGACTTGACTTAAAGACTAAAGTCTAAACTATGAGGTGTCACCGGACTCCAGCGGTGACAGAGCAGGCTTATGGCGTCTCTGGCGTGATGTTTCTTGTGATGATCCTTGTGGTGTTTCTTGTGATTTTTCTTGTGATCAGCTGTGAGGAAGCAGCCAGTGAAGACTCCCCCCCCCCCACCAACAATGTTCTGCTTGGTATCTGCAGACTTGGTTTCCCCGGCAGGCTGGAATGTTCCAGCCAACGGCATCAGAACCCCCACCCTGTGGAACCCAGCTGCTTGGTGTGTCACCCGTCACTTCCTGAAACACCCAGATAACAAATGTCTCCCCCGCCTTCTCCCCCAAATCACATGACATTTATGTGGCAGACGCTTTTGTCCAAAGCGACTTACAAGTGATTCCGGCACGCGGAGATGACCTAAGAAGCTCACTAATGACCCGTTTCATTTAAATACGGCCCGCTGTGACGCTCACGGTGCCTTCAAGGTCTCCACGGTACCAAACGGTACCCTTAATGGACTTTTATACTTACCGCCCAGAAGGTCAGCGTTTAATTACTGCCTTGGAAACATCTGAGCATCACACCAACCAGGGCGGGGTCAGGTGGACTCCCAGCTGACCCAGCTCTCTCTCTCTATTACCTATTATGTCTCTCTCTCTCTCTCTCTCTCACTCTCTCTCTCTCTCTCTCTCTCTCTCTCTGTGTCTCTCTGTATCTGTCTCTCTATTTCTTACTCTCTATCTGTCTCTCTCTATTACCTCCTCTCTCTTTCTCTCTATTACTTACTCTCTCTATCCTCTCTCTCTATTGCCTAGTCTCTCTATTACTCACGCTCTCTATCCTCTGTCTCTGCTTCTCTCTATGTTACCTACTCTCTCTATTATCTACTAATGAACGTATGCACTGGTGTGAAACCCTTTCAGACGCCAACTCTCTCAACACTCTCTCTCTCTCTCTCTCTCTCTCTCTCTCTCTCTCTCTCTCTCTCTCTCTCTCTCTCTCTCTCTCTCTC
>JAOPUH010109854.1:865-11215 GCA_027123175.1 Urophycis cirrata | reverse complement strand
TTCTTCTTCTTCTTCTTCTAAAATTATGGTTCCAGTGTACCCTATGCTAAAGGAGATAAGAAAGGAAGCATTCAAACAGCTCACTTAGACACTTCGATACGTCATGTCGGTCAGTTAGGAACCTTCCTTAGGGAAAGAGGGAACGTCCGACAGCAGCCTGGGTAGGCAAGCGTTGCGTTGTGTTAAAGCCACAAGGAAACACTCCCATTCTGGCGCGCAGCTAACATCTAGAATGAACACCTTAGTAATCGTAGTTGCATATCGTAAGGGGGAGACGGCCTCTTGTTAAATGTGTTAATTCATATCGTTACTAAAGTCTGCCTGCACCCGGGTGTCCATCATTATCCCACCGTAGGGATTATGCTGCATCCCCGTATATAGAATAAATGAAATAACTGTAGTTATATAGGCCCCAATATTCTCGCTAGTGTCAATTTGTGATCATGTACGGGGTGCGGTCAATCGTCGAGGTAGAGAAATACAGCGAGCGGTATGACCCCTGATCTTGATACCAAGGCCATTTCAAGAGAGACGACATCTGGAGGACATTTTGTGTCATCGGAGCTCTGCGTCAGTTGGAAGTTGCCCGATGAAAACGCTGGCCCCGCTAAATGACTAGACTTGTATTGTAGCCACAATCCATTTGTGATTGTTTGACGCAATAATGAAGAAAAAAAAGACTACATACAATCAGCTACACGTACAGCTATGTGGAGCTGAAGCCCTGGTGGTTTCTTCTAGAATGTCCTATGAACTCCTCCTGCTCCCCACCCCACCACGTGTCCGACCGAGCAGTTTGCGAGACGCGGACACAACGCTCCCATGTGGTGTAGCTCCCTGGTAAGATCACCACGACAAACCCCAAAACCCAGAACCATATATATAATGATAATAATAATAATGCATTTTATTTAAAGGCGCCTTTCAAAGCACTCCAGGACACTTTACAAGACATTCATGAACAACAACAGTACATTGACTCCACCTTTAAATCACGCCGAAAAATGCACTTATTGTGTCATATAGTGTCACACTGACTGACTGGTATGCCACTACTGTTTCTTGTTTTTTTACCTTTCAATGTACTGTTACTGTACTGTCTATAAATGTCTTGTAAGGTGTCCATGTGTGCTTTGACAGGCGCCTTTATATAAAATGCATTGTTATTTTTAATATTATTATTATTATTATTATTGAACAGTAAAATATATGTGTATAGCCTCTTACAAGGGCCATCTGACATTACATTTCAATGTTAACTGTCATGCGTGTATGCACGCTGTGTTGCCATATGCATGTCCTTCTTAAACCTTCTTAAACCTCTTCAAACTGGAGAACAAACGAGTCGAGGGCTTCTGTTCAGTGTGACTATACACTCGTCCGAATAAGGAAGCAGAGTTTGCACGCAGTCCACAGGAGAAACCAAGTGCCTCACTGCCTTCTACTGGCAAGACTGAAATGCAGTGGAATATATCTTCTTCCATCCCCAAAATACAAACAAACAAAATGACATAACATGTGACATATATTTTGTGTGCGTCACATATCCTGACGTGCGCAGATATATTTGTGTGCTGCATGCGTTACAGCATTATGTAAGGAGAATATATAGGCCTACATGTATTGACCTAGCAAGGTCACTGCTGATGGTTAACTGTGTGTGTGTGTGTGTGTGTGTGTGTGTGTGTGTGTGTGTGTGTGTGTGTGTGTGTGTGTGCGTGTGTGCGTGTGTGCGTGCGTGTGTGGGTGTGTGTGTGTGCGTGTGTGTGTATGTGCAGGACTTCTTTGTCTTATGTTTTGCCTATATATTTGTGTGTATGTGTCTGTGTGTGTGTGTGTGTGTGTGTGTGTGGGCATGTGCACCTGTGTGTTATGTTTGACTGCAGATTTCAGATTGCAGATTTTGTGTGTTATTGAGAGCATATTAGTGTGTGCTGGTCGGTTTTGTTTTGTGTACTTATGTGGGTTTGATGGTGTGTTGATGTACGTATTTGCTGTGTGTAAACGTGTGTGTGTGTGTGTATATTTAGGTTTGTGCGCATATACATACTTCCCGTTGCTGTGTGTGTGTGTGTGTGTATTGAGGTTTGTGCGCATGCACTTATTTCCCGTTACTGTGTGTGTGTGTGTGTGTGTGTGCCTTCGCACTTGCCGAAATGTCTACGTGGGTTTGTGTGTACGTGCACATGTACTTTGTGTGCGAGTGCCTGTGTGCGAGTGTGTGTGTGTGTGTGTGCTTGCGTGTGTGTGTGTGTGTGTGTGTGTGCGTGTGTGTGTGTGTTTGCGTGTGCGTGTGTGTGTGTGTGTGTGCATGCATGCGTGTGCGTGTGCGTGCGCGTGCACCGCCGTACAGCGGGACGGAGGACTCATCCTGTTTGTTGTACTTGCTCCAAAACCGCCTGACGAGACGCGCTCCATCTCCCCCGTAATTCTCCTCTGATCCGGGGCCAAATGAACTTGTAGCGGCGTCGAGTTGCTCGGCAGCCCCAACGTCTGTCGTAACAGGGGGGGGGGGATAATTAAACCTGATGTCTTCCTCCGCCATTACTCAATGTCATCACGCAAGAGAGAAATGACTTGACACATCGTCGCCGCGCAACAATTACCAGAGCGCGTTCTCCTGTTTCTCGGATGATGTAAATCTCGAGCCCATTTATGGATCGATTGATACATTTAACATGGCCGGGGGGGGGGGGCGCAATTGTGTTGTGAGGTAGGCCTACTGCTTGGTTTTTTTTTCCGGATATGTAAATGTGAATGCACCAGTGTGTGTGTGTCTGTGCGTGTGTCACGGTTTCTAGTTTAATTCAGTGTACACTCCAGCAATACCCCTTCTCTGTGTGTATGTGTGTGTGTGTGTGTGTGTGTGTGTACATGTGTATAAGTGTATGTGTGTGTGTGTGTGTGTGTGTGTGTGTGTGTACATGTGTATACGAGTGTGTGTGTGTGTGTATGTGTGTGTGTGTGTGTGCGTGTGTGTATATATATATATATATGTGTGTGTGTGTGTGTGTGTGTATGCATGTGTGCGTGTGTGTGTGTGTATGTGTGTGCATGTGTGTGTACTGGCGTGCATGTGCACATTTAACTAATCCACTGACTTGTTGAGCACCATGCTATTTCTCTCCCATGCACAGCGTGATGAATTACAGCGGTTTCCAGTTGGACTCCATCCAGGAAGCATCTAAAATAAACGCCTGTACAATTAGCGTTGCCGCTGACAACGACCTCATTAGGGAGGTCTCCCCTCACCTGAGAGAGAGAGAGGGAGAGAGAGAGAGAGTCTGTTATTAAACCGTCCCAAGCCCCCCTGATACTGTCAGTCTGGTGCGAGAGAGGAGGAGGAGAGAAACGGAGAGTGGGAGAGAAGGCTGTGGGGGAGGATATACAGTAGAGCGAGGGAGGAGAGAGGGGGGTAGGAGACGAGAGAGGAGGCCCAGACTATTTCTGAAACGCATTCCATTTTCAAAGAATGTGGAAAAAAAAATGATCTGTGTGTTTTTGCCATCACCGCGATACGGGAGGATGCATTGGTTAGTGCCGTTGGACCGTGCTAAGATAGCCATATCCCATAATGCATCGCGGCCTTCAAAAAGATAAGAGAAATTGCGGCACACAGCACAAATTTTTAAGTGTCAACATCTGAATGACACGGGTATTAAAGTTACCTGATAACATGTTAGACGGGAAATGGTCAGTTTATGATATTTCATGTTTAGGATATTCTGGAACTGTACCGGACTTGGCTTGAATTGCTTTGTGAGTGAACATATGCATATAAATATATAATAAATACTTATGTTTCTCCTCTCCTGTGCAGCTGTGATGCCAACTGTGATATTTCCCATCACAGCAGTGATGAAGCTATGGCCATGCTGAGTTCCATCTCTGTGTTTCACACATTTTACACCATCACAAATCATTCTCTAACATGGAGGACAGTTGGGAGTTTTTCCCAGCTAACAAGAAAAAATAAATTATGATTTACAAAAGAATGATCTTGAACTTTTTTTTTTCAAGACACTCAGCACTACTTTTATTATTCGTTTTGTCTGTTAAGGTTAGGGTGAGCATTTCTTTTGATAATTCTTTAATTAGAACGATTTGGATCAGAAAAAGATAAAAAAAATATTTGTAAATATTTGCTCATACTTACACATAAATCACAATAGCAGTATGTTTAATGCAACATATGGAAATATGTTGGGGGAATTGTAGTGTAGTGGCATTTTTTATTCTTGAGCATAAATGTGAAATCCATATCAGCTCAGTAATCACGTTGGCATGATCTAAAATGAGATGTGATCAAAGTTAAATTACCAAATGTGCTTTTGTCCTTTTTCGGTTTACGACGTGCACGTCGACATGACGGATGCACGGTGAGTGGAGCGGTTGCTTACTGAGAGTACAACTCAACTTCTCATTCTCCTCTTCTCTCTTCTTTTTCTTGTTCCTCTGATAAGAAAGGAAAGGGGTAATTACGGGCGACTGGCTGCCAGTTTTACATTGCAAATTCTGCGGGTTTAATCAAAGATTAACGGCAGCGCGTCCCCGTGCCTGATTAAAAATGTGTTTGGTCTTCACTTTTCTCTGGCCACCCTTCCTCAGATTAGCGGCGCTATTTCTAATGCCGAAATCGGGGAGGGATGTTCTCCAACTGTTACCGTAAGAAAACGGCGTCCTTTTCAGGAGAGGCGATTAAAAAAAAGGATAATTTGCTTTAGTGATGATTTGCTAGCACACAAAAACAGTGGCGTGTTTTATGAATTGTTAATTATCCGCAATCCATTGCCATATTCAGGGCGCCGTTTGCTTGTGTTTGGGTTATTATAATGAGCAGCTGTTTTATCGTACGGAATACATCCCCCGACCCCTGCCGGCTATTTGTGCTTTCACTTATGCAAGTAAACACAAAAGACAAGATTATACGCATGGATCTCACCCCCGTGGCTTGAAGCCATTCGAAAGATTTAAAAACGTCGCCCTCCTCAGATGAATTCTGCGTTGTCAGGATTTTAACTACAGCCTTTGCACCCTTCCGAGTCGTAGACAGATTGTTCCCTTCACAGCCACAGATATGGGGAAGTTAATTCCAGTCCATCAAGACAATAAAACTCAGGGCGTGTCTTACTCTGTGTGGGTTCAAAGTCTGTCTTAATTACGTCATTGTATTGCTTTTTTTTCTGATTTAGTCATTAAGAGTAATTATGTTTAGAAAACATGATTTATACATTAGTTTGGGTATTTGCCTTTGATGGCATTATAACCTTACTTACAGATTATGTTTTTTTCTAGTAAGAGGGTGGAATGCAGATTGCTACAGTGTTGTTGTCACATATCACCCCATCCAAACAAACAGGACAATGTGGACAGGCAGAACAGTGTGTTGGAATAGAGAGGTAATAACATGTAGCATAGGACCACAGGTTGGACTCAAACCTGCCACAAGGTGTTTGCCTATGTTTACAGCAAGGCTCTAGGTTTGTTCCCTAATGTCTGCAGCCTAAACTGGAGGCACCCTGACCTCTTTCCTGGCCCTTAAAGACGTGTATCTGAATTCACCGGAAGTGGCCTAATAGTAAACACTAAATAGATAAACACATAGTTTTGAATGGCTCCTGGCCAAATGACTTCTTTAGTTTTAGTTTTTTGTTTTTCTGAAGTCACAAGTCTGGGTGTATGCCGGCCAATGTTGATGCTTTCCTCTGGAACATGACGAAGATGATGAGGAAGAGGACCGGAAGGTGTTTTTTTTAATGCTAGCTTTGTCATGGCGTGGTGACTGAGGATACTAGGCCGAGGAAGAGGGCCCCTGGAAGGAAAGGGAGGTGGTGTTGCAGAGGAATTATGGAAATGGTGGGCTTTGGTGTAGGCTTGTTGATTAATGGTGTTGTCTTTGCCTCGCACAAGGAATTAACGTTCATTGAAAGAAAATAACAGAAATGCAAAGGCGAAAGGCACACACACTTTGGATGGGATAGGTGTTGTTTGGTTTCAACCGGAAAACCTTGAATACCTTTATGCAATGTATGGCCATTTTCTTTGTTTGGTTTTGTTTGATATACCCTTGCTTTTGTCTTGAGGAACACGCAAAGTTATGTTGCAAGTGTAAATGTTATGCATGCTACATCAAACTTTCCCACAATAAAATGACCCTGACAATATACATTTTTTACATAATTTTTTACAAAATGATCATGCATTCATAATCCATACAAATCACATAATGTAAAAGTATCATATATTGGACGTAGTTAGGCAGATCAAACACCACTTCAAACAAAACATTTTTTGACGTCAGGGCAATTTATCTTCATATTTATTGACAGGTACTGTATATCATAGCTCAACACTCAAATAAATGAGTTATTCTTTCCATTCAAGTTTCTACAGTTTCTGTATGAATGGATGGTTTTCTCTTCACTATTCAGAACATTTCCAATAATTACAAAATTCATCACATTTCCTTTGCACTCTTTATTTTAATTAAGAGGAGATTGTCCGTGATGAACAAGGGGGCCATATCGACGATGCACATTAAATAACTTTAATAACGGCTATAAAACGTCCATATAATGTGTCTATTCTGTGCATTGTGTCCCCCTTAATGTATGTGGAAGTAGTTAAGTTGAAGGCTGTATGAGTGTATGAGTGTGCGTATGTGAGCCAGAGAGGGGAGGAGAGAGAAATAACGAGAGCAAGACACCAAAAGAGGAGGCAATAAAAGGTAATTCATGTATCATTAACAATTTAAATCACCTAATTAAATTAACTATTCAATTAAAATGCCCAGAACTATGACTTGCCTTATGGTTACTTGAAATCCCCTAAACAGCAACACCTTGGACCTGGCAAGCTCAGTCATTGCTGAAATGTGTTAAACAGGAAATGAATTGTGCGTACTTACAGGAAACACTTTGATACATTCACTGCAACTCCAAACAATGGCAGCCCATAAGCCCAGCATAATGAAACCTAAATCGATTATATACCAAAGTCGTTATGTGTTCATATGACATACGTCCATGACTGGAAGTGTCCACCATTTGCACATGTCATTCATGTCCATTCAACTGATTTATCAGACGCCAGGCCCACACAGAAATGTATAGACCCTTGGGATGGTTTAAATACGGCTATTACAAGCACTGTATGGACTAGTTAAGCAAATTACTCAGGTCTCTTTAGAACTAGCTAATGGAAAAAATGCCCATGAAATATGCATGGGGGGGCATTATAATACTAGCTCTTTTTACAAAGCCACGCATTTGGCAGCTTTTTTCCCCCATAAACCGTCGCAATTACCAATCGTGTTTTGGGCCTTTTCAGCACGGGCGGTTAACTCGAGCAGCCCGGCTGCCATCGCGCGCCGCCGTGTTTTGTTCAGTCTTTGCTACGTTGTTACCGTCACATTAACGCAAACAAAGATCCCAGCGCTAGGTTCATTAGCGAAGGTGTGCAGCGCTGGAGAAAGCTGTCAAAAATGAACCCCCATTAAAAAAAATGACACAGATAGAAAGTGGCGCAGCGCGAGCTGTCGCCGTTCGTGAAATGGTTTAGAAATACTAAAAGGTGGGAACACGTCAGGAACACTGATGACAAACAAAGTAAAGGGTGCCACATCCAAGCGCTTAGCAAAGATTACAACAGAACCGAGGGAAAATCCTGGTGCTGAGCGTAATCAGCGTGGTGGGAAGCTACCGTCATGACTTATGCATGCAATCCCCTTCCCCTCATTCAAAGGTAATGGGTAATAAATAAACATCTTTGTCAAGGCGGAATATCCAATGCCGGAAATGGGCTTGGGGGGGAGAGGAAGAGGAGGCTGATGGGGGATTTGGAGTCACTGGCAATGGAGTCAGACCTCAGCAAAGCAAAATTGTTTGTGACAGTTACATTACTATTCCTTGATTCTATCAAAACGGTGTTGTGTACTCTGTGGGTGTCGGGGGTGGAACGACATGTATCTAAAATTCTGCTCCTGGAGGACACGTATCTAAAATTCTGCTCCTGGAGGCCATGTATTTAAAATTTTGCTCCTGAAGGACATGTATCTAAAATTCTTCTCTTGGAGGACATGTATCTAAAATTCTTCTCCTGGAGGACACATATCTAAAATTCGGTTCCTGAAGGACATGTATCTAGAATTCTGCTCCTGAAGGGCATGTATCTAAAATTCTTCTCTTGGAGGACATGTATCTAAAATTCTGCTCCAGGAGGACATGTATCTAAAATTCCCTGTAAGGCTACAGCCATTGTAATGACATGTGTTCTATGGTCAATGTGTTCTTCTGTTGAACCATAACATCGCCAGATCTATATGACAACAGATAAACCTTTAGTATAATTAAACTGCTCCGCCCAGCCAGTCACTGCAGGGCATCAGTTAAACAGAGCATGAAACTAGCTTTAAGCATGTCATGTTGATTTTAACATTTGGGCTCATCATCCTGCATGACATAAGGTCACCATTAGAAAAACACTGACCCACTCTTGACCATAGACATACATACATCCACATACTCAGCAATACCCAGCATTTGCACCTATTGATTTATAATCGCTGCGATTTCCTAGCGAGCAGTGGAATATTTAACCATATCAGTCTCATTGAGATTCAGAACCTCTTTGATACGTGACCTGGTCAACATGGCAAGAGTAGCCTACATTAAAACACGGCGCAAAGCGCAGAACACTTGACGCACGGCAATGGCATCATTCTGGACACAATTGAAGCTATAACAGATGTAACCAAGGCTAGTAATATGAGTTTAAAAACCAACACATCTCTCTGCATTATTTTCCTAGGGTTCAACCGAGCACAATGTTCCGGGCGGGCTTCATGATCAATGGCTCCCTGTGCAGAACAAGAAGAAAAAAGCGAATAAACAAATACAAAAATATAGTCTCGAGAGCAAAATCAGAACACATTCAATGTATGTAGCCTTTAGCACTCGCTTTGTCGCGTCATCTCTCTGGTCTTATCCAACGCTCTACGAGTGTATTGGTCGGTTTTCTCAAAGCCCCCGCCGAGTTACGCTTCCTGTAAAAACGCAGTGTACGACATCGGCATAGCAACTTCAGAGGACCTTCTGAGGATAGGGTTAAGATCTCTTGGCCTGATATCAGACGATGCTGATTCAATGGGATTTATTTGACCAAAGAAATGCTGTTTCATTGTTCAGGTTAATAGTTGTTCTTTTCTTTTAATATCCTGAGAAACATCTTCTGCCAACTGGAACCACTGAAAATACTGCGGTACATCATCCGCAGCAGCCCATCAGCACACCATTGTAGAGTTAGGGTTTGTTTTAACGTTGCGAAAAAATAAGTTTGCAAAGAATTATATCATTTATGAGTGGAAATGGTGAGAGAATTGAAGGTCAGCATTTAGTTCTTTTGTTGTTCGGATAGAGCCATTGGACGCAAAGCTGTCGTGGTCCGTGGAACGCCTTCCACGGCGTTCCCAATGCGTCCCGGAAAGGTTGACGGAACATCCGTTAGATGAGCCGCTTATGACCTTTAAAGTTCCAGTCGCCGTGTCGCCCTGCTTTTGGGGAACAGCCTGCATTTTGGTGTCCGACCAAGTGCTACATGTGTGTGACTGGCAACTTTCCCTGCACCTCTGAACCAATCCGGTTTGTTAGCTCTTCCTCACATTTATGTTACATTTAGAGCAGTTAACGGAGGAGCGGAGGAGCCGCTCTACCCATCGAGCTACTGCGGTTCGCGCTTCCTTGTGCTGTTAAATCCCCACTGAGCCTATAACTGAGCCAGGGGCTCACAGGCTTCCCTTCAGAGGGAGTATCTGTGTTGTCTTAGTGTCATACCGCACTTCACAGGATCGCACGTGTGTTTACTTTTATAGTCCTGTGTTGAGATGAGTTTTGTTCTTCTAAATCCCATAGATTTCCATGTTGTCTTCTATTATCCAGCCGAGTAAAGGGGGGATGGGGGGATGGAGAGAGAAGATAGTGGGATGTTTCTGAAGCAACCAAAACACCTTCACAACCTCTACCACCACCACCACCACTGCTAATACTGCTACTACCACAACCAGTATGTCACCATCACCCTCTCCACCACCACCACCACTACTAATACTGCTACTACCACAACCAGTATGTCACCATCACCCTCTCCACCACCACTACTACTAATACTGCTACTACCACAACCAGTATGTCACCATCACCCTCTGTACCCCCACCACTACTACTAATACTGCTACTACCACAACCAGTATGTCACCATCACCCTCTCCACCACCACCACTACTAATACTGCTACTACCACAACCAGTATGTCACCATCACCCTCTGTACCCCCACCACTACTACTAATACTGCT
>JAOPUH010109754.1:0-11238 GCA_027123175.1 Urophycis cirrata | reverse complement strand
AAAAACACAAGATAATCATTGAAGTTTGCAGGGCCACCTATGTCTCGTCTATGGCCGGCAGCAGACAGGCTTTGACCCGCGTCCCCCTCCATACTGCCTTGCATTCAGAGAGCCACTGGGAGATGAGGGAGGGTTTGCCCCCAGGAGCCTGTCCCTCCCTGCTCCCTTCCCTCTCCCCTCGGCCACCCTTCTCCTCCTCCTCCTGCTCCTCCTCCACACGGGCTGTGAAGTGTGCGTCTGTGAGGCCGCCCGGAGACGGGGCCGGGGTCCGCCCGGGGGTCTGTGGGCTGCAGGGATGCAGTTCGGGGCAGCTTGCCTTGCGCCAGTGGGGGCAGTTTGGCCGGGTGAGGCGGGGTATGCTGTTGGCCCGGGCGCGGTGTCGCCCCTCGCCGGCGTCCCGCTCGTCTTCGTCGCCGTGGCGACCCGAGAGGCTGCCCTCTGCGCTCTGCCCCCCCCCGCACGTCCTCCCCCCACTCCTCCTCCTCCTCCTCCTCCTCTCCTCGCTGTCGCCCTCCCAGCAGGTGGAGAGGGCGGGGCCGCCGCCATACAGGAACTCCAAGGGGTCGGAGGCCGCGGGAGTCCGCTCACCGCCGCCGCCGCCGCCTTCACCACCGCCGCCTTCACCACCGCCGCCTCTGCCCCTCACTGGTGAGCTCTTCCTCCCCGCGCCCCGGCCATCGCCGCCGGGCGGAGCAGGGAAGGTGGGGTGGGCCAGGTGGCGGATGGAGAGGAGGTAGTCTTGGGAGGAGAGCGCCTGCTGGTGGGCGCTGAGGAGGAGGGAGGCGTTGGTGTGGTTGGCGTCTCGCAGCGTCTCCTCGCTGCCCTCCTTGATGGTGGGCAGCTGGAGCCTCCTCTTGCTCAGCAGCCTGGAGCGCGGTCGCATGCCTACAGAGCACACCAAGGCACGGACGTTCACTTGTTTCAATTGGCAATTTGTTTACTGATTTATGGCATTGTCATTTTTTTCTTCTGCACTTCTGTATTTCACCGTCCTTGCGGTACCTTGGACCTAAATGATCTTGGTAAACAATTTTGAGAGCTAAAACAGGATGCTAATCAGACACAACTTAATGGCCACATTTCTCATTCAGACGTGTTTGCAATCGCCATATTTTACATCATATTTATTGTGCATCCTTTTTATGCACAGTATGACGAAGAGAACTGTATTTGACGTGATCTTGTTAAATTGTTTTAAATTCATACTGGTAGTTTATTTCCCTTGCACATCAAATCAATTATCTTCCCAGTGTCCACAATGATAATTCACAGGGTTTTGTAAACTGTTCAGACCTAAACTGTAGCCTCCACTCATTTTTTATGCCAAAATACAGAAATACAAACAGCAATGGAGCACTCATTGAAATAAAGTAGGATTCTAAATACCTCAGCCACAAAATGTGCCAGTCTATTTTCTTTCTTATGTAACCCCATATTGTTAAAACCCCAGAGCGCAGCCTGAAAAGTATTTCCGTCTCAGCCCCGTGTCAAAAATAGTACCTGCCTTCCCAAAATGCCAGCCTCTCCCATTTTCCTCCAAGGTGTAGCGGCGGCTAAATTTAGAACCCCACCTTTAGCATACAACCACTGAAAATAGTGCCGAGGCAAATGCTCCCAGGTTTAATATTTCCACACAGATCCTGTACCGGTTTCACAGGTTAACACTACTCATGGCGCACGTAAAGGTGCTGCCTTTCTGCTTTTATATTTCTACAATTTTCTCCTCTATTTGCATTTCCCTGCGAGGCTCTGTTTCACACTCACCTGCTTACTCTGATCCTTTGTCCGAGCCAATTTTGTTTTGTTGCCTTGTTTGCCTTGTCCACGCTTGCAGTCAACGACGGCAGAAGTGGTGTGGGTGAAATAGAGTTGTCCTGTGGGGTTGTGTTGTAGCTGTTTACACAACAAAGCAGTGAGGAAGAGTCTGTAGCCCGCAGCGCTGCCTGTCCTCCAGCTCTGCTCCAGATCCCAGTGTGGCTCCTATCTTCCTACAAGCCAGTGGTAGAAGGCACGTTTATCTTTTCCCAACCCTCTCTCTCTCTCCCTCCCTCCTGCTCCCTCTCCCTCTGTCCCTCACTCAATCCCTCTCTCTCTCCCTCTGTCCCTCAGTCACTCCCTCTCTCTCTCTCTCTCTCTCCCTCTCTCTCTCTCCACCTAGTTTGTTCTTGGTTTGCCCTCCTTCCCTGGTTCTAAAAATAGACACGGAATGCCATTGGCTGACTATATTGAATTGATGGAGACAGAGAGAAAGAGAGAGAGAGAGAGAGGGCAAGAGAATGGGAAAGATAGAGGAACTACAAAGGTATTGAATGCAGAATATACGTTTGAGAACAAGCAATATATATATATATATATATATATATATATATATGTATCTATATATATGTAACATAATGGTGTATAAAGGATTCAAGAGAAAAAGAAACACAGACAATGGTGTAAAGGTATACTGGCACACATCTGAATCCCATGTCAATCTGTGTGCTAAATGAGCCGCGTAAGAATCACACAGGGAAACATGACATGGAAACGCCGATCAGACGGGGGTCACCTCCTATACATGTGAGAGGCCGACACGTGCAGCCCAGTGTTTGTATGGATGCACGTGAGGGCGTAGCTCTGCTGCCGTCTCTCTGCGTCCGCTCACAGAAGCCATTGTACCAAAGCCCAGCCGCCAATGTCGTTAAAGTCAACAGTCAGTTTGTGTCTCGCGGTGAGTCACGGGCGAGCACAATGGAGCCAGTGAAACTTGCGTGGCCATTTTCCATGACTGAAACTCTCTTTATGCCGCCGCGCGCTTTACGGATTAGACGTCCTTCCTTCACCTGCGTCGAACCTCGGGGGGGTGTTTAACAAACCAACAGGCGTTCCCGTTTCACTCGGGAAGAGCGCGGGAGAGAGAGGTGCAACCTCTTTTCATTTCTTTGCGTTGTATTCTTACATGTAACAGGTTTTCTCTGAGGGCTGCGTGGTGTCCTGCAGTCAACGGCCAATTAAGGCCTTGATGAGGATCCTTGAGGAACATGTGTGTGGCTGTGAAAAGGACAGGAGTCACAAAGTGTGTGTGTTTGCGGGGGGGCGGGCCCCCCGGGGGGCCACGCGAGCCCAGATGCTCCCACGGTAGCAGGCCAGACAGAGCAACGGGCTGCTGGGAGTTAATTACAGTACCTCCCGGTGAACACTGGCTGACCGCGTTCGAGGAGTTTGAATAATTCAAATCTTCAAATGCAGTGGAGGGACTCGTCTGCTCTCCCGCGGTGCCCGCGACCCAAGAGAAAAAGGTTGGGAGTGGCTCTCTCTCTCTCGTCCGCCGCTCCTTTCACAGCGGCACAAAGTGCCTGTTGAACAGATGTTTGTGTTGGGCAGGCCAGTGGGGAACAACCATTGTGTGTGTCGATGGGAAATACGCGTCGGACAAAATGGATTTTCCTTTTCTAATCGAGAAAATTGTGGGCCAAACAATCACATGTCTGAATTATGTTTGAATTCTTTTTTTACACACACACACAGACACACCCACACACACAGTGTAGACACTGTTTTCAAAAGGACTGACATGCACCAGTAAATTGAAAGCCCAAGACACAGCATGACCAACAAGGCCTTGACCACGTTTTCCATTTATAGTCCCCAATGAAAGACACGTGTGCGTCAGTGCTGACACCCTTTTCCCAGATTCTCACTTAAAACCCGAAACCCCCCCCCCCACAATCTGAGGACAACTTTTTCATCTTTCCAGTCCTCCACTCTGGACTCAGGTGCAGCGTGGTAAGGGGCGCCCCCTTGTAGCCTGGGTGGGTAGACAGACTGGTTAGCCATCCACTCATTTAATTTGGGCCAAGAGACACCGCAGCAGACACCACATTGTTTGGTACCTACTTCCTCCCCGTGAACATATGGCAACCTTCTTCTGACACTGTACGCTGTGTTTACTCACACACTACAGAACAGCTGTGGCACCTAGGAACCCCAGGACCAATCAGACTTGGTCTACAACGGCAGTAAACAGCTCCATGATTTCAGAATTTCCTGCGGGGCTTCCAGTGATTGCGGCCGCGGTCAGGTTTTGATAGAATGGCGTGATAGAACAAACTGAGGAACAAGTGTGAGTGTTGGAGTACTGCTAGGGGGCAACATTCCAGAGTAACACTCCAGTCTATTGACTGGAGGCCCATAGTTCAGGTCAATGTAACAACGTTAAAGGAAAACTTTTTTTCAACCATATTTTCCCATCCTCTTGGGTCTAGCGGACTATTGCGGGAAACCATTTTTGAGATTCATCCGGTATCACGGGAGAACGAAGGGGCCGTAGTTCACGAAACTGGCTGCAATGTGTTCCTTTGGGGCGATAGAGCCCATGTCGATGCACCTCCTCTGAAAGTGCTTGTTTTTGCCACTGGCAGGCTCAGATGACACTCTTACATTACGTATGGGATCCCCACCCAGAAAAGCTTGTTTCTTTACCTTCTCGCCTTTTCGCCTTCCAGCCAAGTCTCACTCAACAAAGTATCATGAGAGCTGAGTTGCAGGAAGAGAACCTAGAGAACGAAGTGAAGGCAACGTGACTGAGAGCTGGAGAGAATAGAGGAATAGAGGTTGAATAGAGGTTTGTGTGAAGGAGGGTCGAGACTATTATGACAATAGGTAGATTCCCTCCAACAATAACAGTTCTCCCCGCGTAAGACTTGAGTTTGACACAATAACTAACAGACTTACGTGAAAGTGAAAGGTAAAGACTAAGTTTCAGTTCTCAGGGAGCCTTTCCATAATGGTGCCAGACAGAAACTGAGGCAATCTGAGCCACTGACCACACACTTTTAGAGGGGATACACTGACGCTATTGCCCCAAAGGATTACATTGCTTTTCTTAGCTGATGCTGTGTTCTTGCTCAATACTGGATGGAAATGATTGAGAAATGGGGAACTGGTTGAACAATGCACAAGTTTTCCTTCAGCAAGCAACTGACAAGAGGAAGAAAGACCAGAGACATTCTACGTTCCACTAAATTCTATAGCAGAATAGTTAGAGCCAAATAGGAAATAACAGCATATATATATATATATATATATATAGGATGAATAATGGTTGGTATGATGAAACTACATCATACAAAAGGAGATTAATAGGGGGTATTGTATGCCATGTCAACAGAAACAAATGTCTCGCCTTGAGGCAAGTCGTTTGTTTTGTCATCACGTTTTCCCAGCAATGGTGATTTTAGACAAGGACCTCTGTCTCCCCCTAGCGGTGCCAGGTGTACGGACACCGCTTGGCCGGCAGCACGGTGGTGTAAAACGGTGTCTCTGAGTCAACACATACCCGAACCCATGTGGTTCACGCCTCGCCAGGGGAAATTAACAACGGCGTGTTTGGATCCATTGGAAAAATTTACCAAACGACAAATTCTTATTTGCAAAATACCACAGGCACTTAAAACTTTAATAAATATTAAACATTAAGTTCTGTTTTATATGTACATATATTGTATAAGATCCCTTTGTACCTTTCAGAAATGTATTAAAATGTAAAAACTTCGAGAAAGGAAAATACACTGGCCCTTGAAACCTCTCTTGCAATTCGGATGATAAAATTAAACTCTTTGTAATTACTTCTCTATATTATATACAAACATGGAATCCAAGGATGTTCGCTAGCCCCACAAACAAATAAACCATAATACTTCACTGATCATTTCATTATAATGAAACTGTATAATCAAAGATATGTAGAGAAACCTCCAAGCTAGCTTATTGAGTCATCAAGATGCTATAGATAAAGTCAACGCCAGTCAAAGCTATTAACGCTTTCGTAGTTGCAACGAGTATTGACTTCCTGAGAAACAGAAACGAAATCCTACTGATAGACGCAGACGGAGGTTACCCAATCAGACAACAGAGAGCGCTTCCACGGTTTCCTCTGGGGATCTGGCGCCCCCTGGGGACGAGAGGTCCGGACCCCAACGCCGTTGACCGAGGCGCTGACCAGCAAGAAGGACTGGTTCGGCTGCGCCTGTGCTGTTAGCCTGAGCGGGATTTACATCCATTTCCCCCCTGTGGTTTCTCGGCAGTCTTTTGGCTGCCTGGTATTTCAACGTACGAATAAAGGCCGATAATATGACAACCGTTAACACCTCATGCTGGATGGATTATTAAGAGAATCTCCGATTAGATTGTTTTGCTCACTGTGTTTAAAAAATAACCAATAGGCTGTGGCGAAGTATGGCACACACACTTCATTGATGTCGTCATGTTGTAAATATATATATCTATGTCCACGTGAAGACACACGGACGTTAGCACCCGTTTTTGAATTCTGTATCACAGCGGCCCACGTTACTTCTTCCATATGATCGTTTATTTTGTTTTCTTCTGTTAAGTTCTGCTTAAAAGCATTGGCATTGAAGGGGGAGGGGGGGAGGGGTGATTGGCCTTATCAGGATTCAACCATAGAGTCTAAAGAACGCGGGGCCTTATCTCTATAAGAGAAATCAAAACCCAACAGGACAACAACATGGGGGGGGGGTGGGGGGGGGGGGTCCGTCACGCCCGCTGCCCCCTCGCCACCCGGAGCAGAACGTTCCGCCTCTCCTCCAGGAGCTCCTGGATGCGTTTGTTCTTGGTCCGCTCGCGGAAGCTGACCCGCCGCCGGCTGATCTGGTTGTTCGCGGGGGCGTCGCCGCCCTCGGCGCCGCTGACCCGGTGGTACTGGACGTCCTCCACGGAGTTGTTCTCCTCCGCCCCACTGTGGGGCGCCCTGGTGGGCCGAGCGCCCGCCTTCTGCTTGGTTCTCAGTTTGGCGGTTGTTGTTGTTGTTGTTGTTGTTTTGGTGGTGGTAGCCAGGACTGCGGCGCTGGTGGTGGTGATCGTCGTCGCGGTAACTGCCGGAGGAACGGCGGTCACGGGGACGAGGGGAACGCGGACGGGGATGTACTCCTCCGGCAGGTCGGCCCACGGAGACACGGTCAGCCCCGCGACGTCGCCATCGCCACGCACGGTGGGGATGGAGCCCGCAAGGCCGTCCTCCAGCACCATGGTGCCGCTGCTGGTCACCATGGCGACGTCGTCGGCGAAGAGGACGGTCCCTCCCACCGCCGGCCCGTCGTCGGGGTCGCGGAGCGCTGCGGGCATTGTTCCGCTGGGCATGGCCGTGTCGTCGAAGTAGGCGGTTCCAGCGGGCACTGTCGTGATGTCGTCGAAGCGAGGCATGCTGGGAGTAGTGTTCTCAGAGTGCCACAGTGGGTCTTCGCTGGCGACGTGAGGAACCGCGGTCACATCGATGGTGGACCGGGGTGAAGGCACGCTCGGAGTGTTGGCGGACAGGGTTGTGCTGAGGGAGCCGGTGGAGAAACGATCTGAGCTTGTAGGGATTGGGGTTGTGTTGTCGTACGAGGGGGTTGTAGGCGTTTTCTTCTTTGGGTTCTTCCTGGCCTGAGTCTTTTTCTTCTCTCCTGGGATTTTCTTGGGCCCTTCTTTCTTGGCGATCGCTTCTGCTTTTGTGGATTTCTTTGGTTGACTGATTTTGGGAGGTTTGGTCTTTGGCTGGGTTTTCTTTTTGGGCTTTACTTTTGGTGGTACAACTTTTTTGGGAGTAGTTTTTGGCGGCATATCCTTTTTTGGCCCTTTCTTTACCGGGGTTGTCTTTTTCACTGTGGCTTTTGATGAAGTGTTTTGTTTGGGGGTAGTTATTGGTGTAACCGTTTCTTTCATCACCTGTTTGGGCAAAATGTTCTTCTTGGGTTTGATCTTGGCTGGAACCACCTTCTTGGTCTTGTTCTTTGGAGCCCCGTATTTCTTTGGCAAAAGAGCTTTTTTATCGGCATTCTTTACCTGAAGTTTCTTCTTTGGACGTGCTGCCTTTCCTGTCACCTGGCTCAGTGTGGTGCTTTGGGGAACGAGCTCTGAGGCTGCAAGGGTAGTTGACTGTGGTGGCAGGCTTGTAGGGCCATCCTCAACATCTGGTGGAGGCATGGGCTGTGCTAAACCTGTAGGATTGGGCCCACTGAGGGTCACTGGGGACGTTGTAGGAACCGTTGTGAAGATTAGGGTGGAGGAGGCCATGGATGCTGTGGCGGTACTAGGAATGGTGGGCATGCTGGTGGCAATGGGGGGATAGCTGGTGGCTCCTTTGGTAGAGCTGATGCTAGCAGAGGTTACGGGTGCTGAAAAGGTCGTTGAGGGGGCATATGGGTGGGGTGTTTGGGTTGTGGTCCAAGTGTTGAAAGTTGAAGATGGAATGGTAGACATGGTGGTGGCGGTGGTGGAGGCGGAGGTCATGGTGGAGGTCATGGTGGAGATCATGGCGGAGGTCATGGTGGAGATCATGGTGGAGGTCATGGTGGAGGTCACGGCGGTAGAGGTGCCGAAAGCAACGCCTGGACTACTGGTGGGATGGTCGTTGACAATGGTGGGCTGAGCCGAGGTGTTGGGGGCGGAGCTAGCGGTGGAGATGGGTTCTGTGGCGGTGACGTTGCTGCAGGACTTGCAGCACAAGCGCTGGTAGCTAGGCTGAGAGCAGTGGCGCTTCAGCGCATCCATGCGACAGAACACCGTGCGGTCTCCATGACAACGCTGACCTGTTGGGGCAGAGAACAGAGAGCTGAGACTGGGCGCGGCACTGGGAAGGTGGTGTCCGCGTATGCGTGTGTGCATGTTTTTCTGTGTGTCTTTTTGTTGTTTTCTGTTACATGAGTTTGTGAGCATGTGTTCGCACATCTTGGACAGATGGAAGTGTTAGTAACGGTAATGAAGCCAATCTATTAGCAGAAAATGCGAGGAGAAGAAAGACTAGGAAAAATGGAGGGGCTTGAAAAAAACCCAAGAGTGAGAGAAATCCAGAGCCACTGAAATAGAAATGGAAATAACAGTCAAGGTGTGGAAGAGTTTCTTTTCTCATGAAACGTTATCGTATGAGTCCTACGTCACGTCATCCTCAGACCACGTTCAGTATGATGTATGCCGTTCTTCTCAGACACACAGGAGCACTGAGTATACACCCTGAAGGAGAGATTGGGCACACTTTTTCAAACGTTTTATTGATACAACTTGACAGGAACTGAAACAATGAGATGTACGACCCAAACCCAATATATAGATATATTCTTTTGTTAAGAAAAATAATTCAACTGTATCGAAAGGTACAAGTTCACAGTCACTTTGGTAAAACACTTCATTACTTGGAAATCAACCAGTCAATCAGTTTTTTTTTTCGACTGAGAAAAGAAATGACGAGTGTACATAAATGATAGTATTTGCCTAAATAAAATACATAATTTCCATGACAATGTAAAAACTGGAATGGCACGTTAAGTGTCATATGAAACATTTACAAAACATTAATAAAATTTCCCTGATAAATCAAAGTGCATATAGACGCAGTGCACGTAGTCCATCTGAATGCATCCCCAACATTAGCCAAACGTTAGCCAAACGTTAGCCAAACATTAGCCAAACGTTAGCCAAACGCTAGCCAAACGTTAGCCAAACGTCAGCCAAACGTCAGCCAAACGTCAGCCAAACGTTAGCCAGCCCCACGCAGCAGGCCAGTGAAGCCACGAAACAGTTACCCAAAGTATAGAATAGTATAGATTTTTTCCCGCCCCTCATAAGTAAGAAGATAACAGTCATGAACATTATTAAATACAGTCAACACCAATGTTATATACAGTATCGCACTGCTAGGTCTGGCGTGGTCACTTGCGATCCAACTCCAGGAGAAACCTTGGATAGTTCGCTACATCGTCACAACAGAAATATGTGATCACAATACAATGACAAGTCTGAAGTGCTTCTTTTTTTCTAGATGCCATGTGTTTCCATACCCTAGGCCCTTTGAAAACCCTTCCCAGTAGATGGAAACCAGGCCAACGTCACCTTGGTCGGTTTGATGGTAGCTGGGTGATAGTTTGTTAAGTTGGTTTGAAGCTGCCTCTATTCCGAGTGAAACTTTGAATGAGTAAAGCCATCTCTTTCACAGATAAATGCCATTACATTCAATCCAAGATAAGGCATTGTTCATGTGGATAATGTTCATCACAAAGTAAAAGCGAGATTGGACGCTCTCAAATCAAGGTTCATGAGGTATTTCTGTATCTGATCTCTATGTCTAGAAGCCCGGATGATGACCACCTCTTGCAGGTGTACTCGAGTGTGCGCGTACACACACACACACACACACACACACACACACACACACACACACTCACAGACACACCCAGGCACACTTAAAGACACACAAACACAGACATGTACACAAAGTTAGACACACGCTTGCAGGTGTACTCGCGTGTGCGCATACAAACACACCCACAAGCACAAACCCACACATGCACACACACACACACACACACACACACACACACACACACACACACATAAACATACATATAATGTATATATACATACACATATATATATATATATATATATATATATATATATGTATACATATAGACAGATATAAACACACACACACACACACACACTCATCATTCACTCAAACATATATAAATTTGCACATTTATTCAACATTTATATTCACTCACTCAAACATTACATACATGCACACACAGACACACACACACACACACACACGCACAGGTGAGGAATGCAAATGTGCATGACAAAATGTGATCCTATCCCATAACGAAAACAAGAACAACAACCGAGTGATCCATCTGAGAGAATGGAGAGGCAATTACTGACCAGGTCCTGCATAATAAAGGTCTATCCCCTCCCGCCCACACACTTTACCCTTATTAAATATTTTCTTCTGTATTCATGTAAAATCAATAAAAAAATACACATAACAGTCAAGGATCTAAGCGATCAATAGCAGTCCAAAGGTTTTAGGCAAATAAGCTACAGCTTATTCATGGTAAAACATTATTAATATTATTGTGACTTATATAGATTTAGATTTATAGGTATATATAAATACAAATATATTTATAGATGTATTCGTTTAAAGTCTGCAAGCACAAATAAGCTGCATTTATTGAACTTCAGTTATAACAGTCGAAAAAGGGAATGGCTGATGATGAGGAGAGATGAAGAGTACCCTCAAGCGTTCAGACTGCCCTGCTCTTTTTCACATTGTTTTTTCTTCTGGTTTTTTTTTGGTGGTATTTTTCGGTATATTTTTCGATTTTTTTATATTAGCCTTGGATGCCCCACACCTCGTCTCCTCATGCGGGGGGGGGGGGGGGGGGGGGGGGGGGGGGGGGGGGGGGGGGGGGGGGG
>JAOPUH010109714.1:0-11242 GCA_027123175.1 Urophycis cirrata | reverse complement strand
TGTGTGTGTGTGTGTGTGTGTGTGTATGTGTGTGTGTGTGTGTGTGTGTGTGTGTGTGTGTGTGTGTGTGTGTGTATTTCCTCACTTGACCAGCAGGGAGTTGTTGAGGTTGTGTGGTCTCCTTAACTAAACACACCCACAGTTATATCTCTCTTTTGGCTAGCACCAAGCAGCACTGACTTTGTTTTGCTTTAACCCATGTCATTTCCTATCTTCTTTAGTTGACCTATCCAACACTCAGTTATCCAACATTGTCATTATTGCAAAGTGAAAACCAGGACGGTCTGTTTGTGAGTCTCATGAGGATAGCATGTACTTCCTCTAATGACTGTAGGTGGAGGGATTGAGACCCATAACTGTTGTCAAGTCAGTGGGAAATGTGAATTAATTCTCAAATAACACAAAGCCAATCCATTACTTTCTAGTGATTGGTGAGTTCATCTTCATATCATGTTTTTTGCAAGGTCCTGTTTGACAGGACCTTGACATTTGTCATTAAAACTTTATACCGCTATAAGGAAAGCCAGGGCCATCTCCTGAAATATCATTACATTTAATGGACATAATTTGACTTAAAATATGTATGATTATATCTTTGCTTATCTCTGCATCTATCGTGATGATACAAGCATCCCATGAGCATCTCGTTGACGGCTTTTATATTATAATATTATGAAGTAAGATATTACAAATTACTCAGTAAGGAAGCTGAAACTGTAGTGTAAAAGGAAACGTTGTTTGATTTCATGGTATTACCAGGCATGTTATACAGTGTTTCACTAATATGCTTTTAAAAGTGGCGCAGTGCTGTTGTGAAAGCATTTAGGATAAACCCAATAGTTTCTTTTGCTGATTTGAGATGATGGAAGTACATAATAATCACAATGAATGCGCACTTTCTCCACTTTGAACAGCTCAAAGTGGAGAATGTGCAACTCAAACTGTTGCTGCAGCCACTCCTGTCTGTCCTCCCCTCTGCTCTTAGAGCTGGGCTCTGCTCCTAAAATACACACAGGCCGTGGTGGATAGTGACATTGAAGTGAAAGATATATGGTTCTTGAGTTGGCAACAACTAAACTCGTTGCTGTAAGTGCATTAAAACCTTTGTGAGTAAAAAGCCAATAGGTACTTCAGAACTATTTAAAAAAACCCCAATTTGTTCCCGTATCTGTTCAATGGGCATAAATATGTAGAAATGCAACAAACTGCTTTGTATGAGGGGCCGTCAGGGACATTATTCAGAATTACCATTCAGACACTACTGAAATGCTCTCACACACACAACTGAAATGTTATGCTCTCACACACACTAGTGAAATCCTCTCATACACACATATGAAATGCTCTCACACACACAACTGAAATGCTCTCATACACACTACTAAGATTTCAGTGTAAACGGAAGGCGGCTCAGAAGAGAAAGTGTAGTGTCTTTGGAGCGCACATGTCGTCTCAGGAGCTTTCCGGTGGTCTAACAGAAGCTGCCGCTTTAGTAAATAACATTTTGGCCATTCCATTGTCTAATGCAACAACAAGCGGGCAACAGTCACGTTGCCTCAGGTGCCGACACGATGGAGAGTCGACTTACAATGCTATTCCCATCTCGCGGCAGCAGCAGCCAGCGACATTATTTTGTATATTGTTTCTACATACAAACAATTTTTATTAGTGTACACATTCGCTATTCACTACAATGCTATTCCCATCTCGCGGCCGCGCCTAGCTGTGGCTGGCCACGAGATGGGAAAAGCGTTGTAAGAAATGAAATGCCTTCGTTCCTCCTACCACCCGCAGGAACCTGAAAACCCTCTCCCCCTCTACTCTCTCCTCTGCTCTCTCAACACCACCCCCTCCAGAGCAATTCTCACTGCTCTCTGTGGAGGAAGCCTCCTCTACCCTGCTGTCTTCCCTCTCATCCTCTTTGAACTCCCTCTGTCCCCTCTCATCCAGACCTGTGAGATCTTCTCCTCCTCCTCCTCCTTGGCTGTCGGAATCTCTGCGGGCTCATAGAACAGAGCTACGGATAACTGAGAGGAAATAGAAGAAATCAGGCTGTGCTGATGATCTCTCCCACTACCTGCACCTCCTCTTAGACTTCACCTGCAGTGTCAGCAGTCAAATCTACACTGATCAACTCCTCTGCCTCCAACCCCAGGAAACTGTTTTCTATGTTCTCCTCTCTCCTCAATCCCCCCCCCCCTTCCTTTCTCACTCACTGCTGACGATTTTGCCGACTACTTTACCAAGAAAGTGACGGACATCAGCATCTCCCTTACCCCTGCTGCTACCTCCCCTAACCCCACCTCCACAGCTATTCTCCCTCCCCCAGCTCCCACCTCTGCCAGACTTAACCGTTTTACCCCTCTCTTCCAAAGAGGTCCTGAAACTGGTCCCATCCAATCATCTGTCCTCTTGACCCCATCCCCTCCTCCAGGCCATCTCAACGGACATCCTACCGTTCATCACCTCCCTCGTGAACTCTTCCCTCACCTCGGGTCTAGTCCCTACACCCTTCAAAACTGCCAGATTCAAACCGCTCTTCAAGACGCCTACCCTCGACACTGCTGACATCCTGAACTACAGACCGGTATGTGTGCTGTCATTCCTTTCTAAAACCCTGGAACTTGCAGTCTCTAACCAACTGTCCTCCTACCTCTCAGAAAAAAAACTTGCTCTATCCCCATCAGTCTGGCTTCAAGACTGCGCACTCTATAGTGACGGCCCTCCTGATGGTGACCGAATCCCTACGTGCCGCCAAAGCCTTTTCCCTCTCATCGGTGCTTGTTCTCCTCGACCTCGTGAACCACCAGACCCTCCTCGCCACCCTCGCTGAACTTGGCATTACTGACACTGCGCTAGCCTGGTTCACATCTTACCTTATGGTTGGCACTTATCAGGTCACATGGAACGGCTCCCTGTTCAAATCCCACTCGCTAAACACTGGGGTCCCTCAAGACTCAGTACTAGGACCGCTTCTGTTCTCCCTATATACCAAATCTCTAGGCTCTGTAATCGTATCACACGGTTTCTCCTGTTATGCGGACGACACTCAACTGTTCCTCTCCTTCAAATTCAAGACGATGCTACTGGCCTACAAAGCCATCAATGGAACTGCCCCTACCTACCTCCAAATATTAGTGAAACACCACGCCCCTGCTTGAGCACTCCATTCAACTACCTCAGCTGGTCGACTGGTACCGCCATCACTAAAAGGAGGAAAAGGTTGGATGGCGAAATCTCAACTCTTCTCTGTTTTGGCACCGCAGTGGTGGAACAAGCTCCCTGCCAATGTTAGGGCTGCACAGTCACTTCCCATCTTCTGGAAGAGACTCAAGACCCACTTGTTCAGAGTTCACCTGAACCTTGCATAACCCTACCCTCATGCTCTTATTTGTTGTACGTCTTAGCACTTTAATTGCTCTTTTTAATTTGGCACTTAATTGCTCTTTGTATCTTGGCACTTAGTCAGATATGTTGTATACTAGCAATGGTTAATCTAGCAATTGATGTGCTTGAAACTTGTTCTGGTGACTTTCTTACTGTATTCGCAGCAATGAAATGTTTCACCTTCTTATGACAAATGTACTCTTTGTAAGTCGCTTTGGATAAAAGTGTCTGCTCAATGCCCTAAATGTAAACGTAAAAGTAATTCTGAATAATGTCCCTAACGGCCCCTCATAGCTTTGCCTGCAGCGCCCCCCCCCCATCCACCACTGGTATGTTTTACACATCCACAACATGCTGGTTAAGCTAATAGCAAATTTAATAAGCTAAAACAAAAAAAAAAATACAGACAATGTTGTTACAGACTTTAGATAATGAAACTGCATCTAAGGCCTGTGTTAATCCATACATTGACTGCATAGATGTTGTACAGTTGTCAGAGCTGAACAGTCACATATTGCTATTGTACAAATTCAGCTAAAGTAATAATTTGTAATGAAGTAGCAGAGTTTTGAATGACAGGCTCCCTGTCATTCAATATATAGCATTTTAAATATTTAATCTTTGGGGAGCCATAGTTATTTATTCATAAGAATGTTAAATTAACTTTATAATAAATGCTGCTAGGAATTCCTGCCCTATTTGTTTTAAGATAATGTACTTATCTTATGTTCTCTTTTAAATGCTTCTCAACTAAGTTTTGTGTTGGACTTTGTGCTATTCTAAATTCTGACCCCAAGATTTTATTTTTACTGCAAATGTACAGTTGGATCGAAATAAGCCTCCTGGATGACTAATAATTGGGATTGGCCCTGAAAGAAACATATTGGTCAACCCCTAATGCATGGTAAACATTTGTGTTTATTGCATAGAAAAAGGGATTATCCAGTTACATGTTAAATGATAAGAGTAACACCATGGAAACAAACAAGGCTTCCTTTTACAGTACAGTTTCAGCTTTCTTACTGAGTAAATTATAGAAACATCTTCAAGAAGGTACCCTGTATTTAAAAAGATGCACCATGGCACTAGAAGAAACACTTTTCCTGTGGAGGTTATTGATGTAATTTTTCATAAAAACAAGTTGACAGTTTTTAGGATAAATCTAATGAACCCTTTATAAATACGAGGAGCCATGAACAATAACCATTTCATACGCATTATTCTAACTATAATGATTATAAGTACTATACATTTCTAGATAACACATTATTAAACTTGCTGTTACCAACATAACATTGGATAACTACGATTGTAACTGGAATTGATGGGTAATGTTTCTAAGAACTGGTTGCCTACTTCCTAGGAAGTAGGCAATCATATCAGAAATATTACCAACGTGAAACGGTCACAACTACACGGTACTTAGTTGGAGTGGAGCCCTCATCAGTGCCGCCATACTCGGCGCACCGGAAGTGGAAGAGCCCTTCTCCTTCCATGCTAGAACGGGCCTCGTCCAGTACATTTCAGCATCACTTACAGTATGACTGTAAGTGATGCTGCATATTTGATAACAAGCGACTTGAAACTTGAAACTAGTTGAGTTGTAGGGTAATAGTGGAGGTTTTTCCTCTAATGTCAGCTATAGTTTCTCTGTAATTTCAGACTTATTTAATTGGTAATTACCCGATATAATATATTATAATTTGCCATGTTTATATTTACCTGGTAAATACTTGGTAATTAGGTTAATTCTACCTGTGTTAGCGGTTTTCTGGAGTTCAGTCCCTGACATATGGTGGCAGTGGTGAATCAACCAGTAAGGTCTTTTTTTTCTTTTACAGACATTTTGGCTGACAATGAAATGGACAAAATGATATGAATGGACCTGCCAACCTGGACTCTCTTCTCTTGCAGAGCTAGCAAGAGACTAGAAGGGGGTAGGGGGGAATGACTAATATGTTTAAGAATGTATATTTTATATAAAAATGTTAAGTCATAGAATGTATATTTTATCAAGAATAATAATGCATAAATATAACATGAATTACAGCTTATATTATAAAATATAAATGCTGTTTCTGTTCGTCCCCTCTTGTGTAGTATATTGTGCCTAATTTCTCAATTGTGGAATGTCACGCTTGAGTCCCAGTGCTGGTTGACTGCCGGTATGTTTAGTGCTGAACATACCAATATTCATTCATCTTGATATTATTTTGCATAAGGTTATGTTTTTGTTATCTGTTTACTCCTGTTTTTTGATTAATTTGGGTGAAATAAAACCCCTGTTAGTAATTCTACTTGCATTTCTGGTTTTCTGGCACTGGGTCCCTCACACAGGCTCACTAAAATATTGGTGAACAAGGTTTTTCACTCTTTCACTTCATAACTATTGATCAATCTTGACCAGACATTCCATTTAGCATTCACCAAAAAAAAAAGAAGCGATTTTCTTTATTTAACCCATCCAACACTCACCCAACATTTCCATATCTGCATGTACATATTGCTGATACTGAGAGATTAGGGGTTCTTGATAGTATTTATTTGGTAAAGATTTTGGTATCAATACACTGCTATTCATCTTTCCACCTTTAACGTTTTGTTCAGCCTTGTTCATCACAATATTCATCAATATACCAAGTTATTATCTGCTCACCTGTTTGCCACAATGCTTGGATAGTAAGCCTTCTGATTGCGGTCCACACGCCTGTCACTTTCGAAGATAAAACGCTTTTGTTCCCCAAAGGCACGGATGACACTTGTGCCAAGCAGGGTTTCATTAAAGTGGGTGTAGACAGGTGATCGGCTCACTGACTCCAATCTCTTCAGCTGCCGGGATGATGCAACATAGAACCTCTAAAGAGTCATGGAAGGAATTATGGTTTTGTCAGATAATTTCTGTGAAGATAAGGCAATGTTTTTTTCCAACTCAATCATTCCTGTTTAGTCAACATAATATGCACACATATATTTTGTGATTGTGAAAAGCAATAGGTGCTCGATGATAATATTGGTGTGAATTCAATTTGCCATGAGAGGGTTGCATACCTGCACAAAGTAATATACAAGCCCCAATGGGGGTATAATGATGGCCACAAGGGGCGTAGCCACCAGGATGACCACACAGGAGCCCAGCACATTGAACATGGACCCCATAAACATTTTTATGATACTTGGAATGACTGAGTCAATCGTGTCCATCTCCTTGGAGAAGCGATTCACCAGGCTACCACTAGGGGTGCGTTCAAAGAAGGAAATGGGTGATCGGAGTACATCATGGAGCATACTCTGGTGAAGGTACTGTGAGGCTAGAATGCCACCGATAGACACTACAATCGAGTAGCAGAAGACCGCAATGCCTGTTAACAAACAAAAAGTGGGGATACATTAAGACGTTAAATATTGTGTAAAATGTATAACAATTTTACACAAGAAATGCCCCTGTTTAAAATCTGCTGTTGCCTACCCTGAGAGAGGCCCAAAATACTGTAAACACCCAACCTCATCTTCCTATTGGGCTGGGTGCCATTGATGATAGGATCATCAGTCCACAGACTGAGCCAATAATTGGAGAAGAGGGAGGCCATATGGTGTGCAAGAAAAAGTAGTAGGCTAATGCAGGACAGGATCACCCCAATTGCCTTCATGTATTCCCAGAATACAGCTAGCCTCACCTACGAAGGAAGGCAAAGGAGAGATGATTTGAGAAAATGCTTGAAGGTACATACAAAGGCAAGACAGATGAACACAAGCAAAACAATGAAACTTGACATGTTACATTTCACTGTTTGCCGTTACTAACCCGTCCAGTATTGAGCTTGTCAGTCTCTGTCAGTATGCCTACTTGTAGATTCTTGGCTTTCCTCCCCAGAACCTTGCTGCCTCTTTTGCAGCTTGTTAGAACAATAGAAAAGTACAGATACTTGACACATTGCACATTTAATATACACCATATACTGTATCATAAATCAAGTATTTCCAAAACATAGTTTTAGACACCTTTAAACAATGCAACTGAAGACTTAACTCACCTAATGAGAGAGGCTGAACTGCTATTCTGTAGACCTTTTTTGGAAACAGGAAGTTAAAATATGGTTAAAAAGACAGAATTCAGACCAGTTCTTTCTACATATATGTGTATGAATAGTACTGGTTAGACATCATAATTCAAGACTTAGTTGTTGGCAATGGTAGCTATGTATTATTCAGTGTAACCATCTTTTCATTGGGGGAAATCTGAAGAAACGCTGTTGTATTTGTATTAGGTATTCACACAGTATCTGTGGATACCTATTGTTATTCTTAGAATTGGTATTCTCATTCTGGATTAGTAGTTTTTGAAATTTGTTGAGGACATACAGTACATGTTTTCCCGGTACATCGGTCTCCAAAAGTTTGGCACCGATTAGCCCATAGGAGGCACTATAGTTTGTAGTCAAAGTTAAACACCCAGCCCTTGCCACCCTGATGGAAACTATACACATATACAAACATGGGTAAGGTGGGCAAAGCGGGTCATCCATTTTCCGGAGGGTTAGCGGTTCAATCCCTACCTCTAACTGTCAACATGTCGAACCCCACAAATGTACTGATTGTAAGTCACTTTGACAAAAGCGTCTGCTAAATGCCCTAACCTTAAATGTAAATGTCAAATGACATGCTGAAAATGTTTGCCCTTTGGGCCAATAATGATGACTGGATGCATTTCTCTCCACAGTTTTGGGGAACCTTTGATCTGATTGATTACATTTCTGACAAGGAATATGTACTGCAAAAAAAAGAAAAAGTTTGAAATTAAGTAAGACAGCGGAACCACTAGGAGTGCACTATTCTATCTTTCACAAGTCTGCCTCAGAAGGTGCCAGGGCTTCATATCGTACACACAGAGGAATGCTCTCAAGGATTGAGATCTCTGCCTGAACCCGTTGAGACCCAGCAGGAACCAACAGGTTGGGGTTGGTCATTATTTGTCACATATTTCACAGGCTCAAATTGGGTTTGCTTTGTATTTATTAATTCATCGATATTTTTTTGTAGCCTGTTCACCATAAGCAACTTGTATTATGTCTCAGTCATCCGCTGCAGGCAGCAGCCCTGGCAACCCATTTTGTATTGGAAAGAAATCTTGCCTCTTTAATATGGGGTATTTGCATGGGAAGTTATTTACATTTATATTTAGGGCATTTAACAGACGCTTTTATCCAAAGTGACTTACAAAAAGTACAATTTTCAAAAGACGGTGAAAAACTTAATTGCTGTTAATGCAGAAAGAAGTCATAAGAACAAGCTTCAAGCAGTTCAATTGCTAGGTTAACCACTGCTAGTATACAACATCTTTGGCTAAGTGCAAAGTGAAATAATGAAAAGAGAGTTATAAGAGAAAAGAGGAATTATAAAGTGCCAAAACGTACAACATACAAGAGTATGAGAGGGGGAGGTTGTTTTTTTAGGAGAGGGGGGGAAGATGGGGAGTGACTCCGCAGTCCTGACATTGGCAGGGATGTCGTTCCACCACTGCGGTGTCAAAACAGAGAAAAGTTGTGATTACGCTGTCCGACCTTTTCCTCCTTTTAGTGATAGAGGTACCAGTCAACCAGCTGAGATAGTTGAGCGGAGTGCTCGAGCAGGGGCATGGGGTTTCATTAACTCTTGGAGGTAGGTAGGGGCTGTTCCATTTACAGCTTTGTAGGCCAGTAGCATCGTCTTGAATTTGGTCCGAGCCACTACAGGGAGCCAGTGAAGGTCATGGAAGAGGGGCCTTAAGTGGGAGAATTGTGTCAGCTGAATACAAGGTGTGCTGCAGCATTCTGGATCCGCTGCAAAGGTTTTATCGGGGTTGCAGGGAGTCCAGCCAAGAGCGAGTTGCAGTAGTCGAGGTGGTAGATGACAAGTGCTTGGGTCAGGAGCTGTGTCGCTTCCCTCTTTAGGAATGGCCGGATCCTGCGGATGTTGTAGAGAGCAAATCAGCAGTCGGGTCACTGCAGTTATTTTCAGTTGTTTGTCGAGTATTACGCCAAGGTTCCTTGTGGTCAGTGAGGCACATACTGAAATGCCCTCAACCAAGACCAGTAGGTCCCTGTGAGGGCAGTCTCACCCTGATATGAAGAGAAGCTCAGTTTTTGCGAGATAGGGCTTGAGTTGGTGCGCAGTTTTCCAAGAGCTTATGTCTGCCAAACATTCTGAGATGCGTGTTGCAATCAGAGTGTCTGAGGGGGGGAAGGAGAGGAACAGTTGAGTGTTGTCAGCATAACTGATAGGAAAAAACCCTGTGATGTAATTACAGAGCCTAAAGATCTGGTATATAGGGAGAACAGAAGCGGTCCTAGTACTGAGCCTTGAGGGACACCAGTGTTTAGCGAGTGGGGTTTAGACAGGGAGCCATTCCATGTGACCTGATAAGTGTGCTTCATAAGGTAAGATGTGAACCAGTGTCACTAATGTAGAGGTCAGCGAGAGTGGTGAGGAGGGTCTGGTGGTTCACAGTTTCAAACGCTGCAGACAGGTTGAGGAGAACAAGCACCGATGAGAGGGAAGAAGCCTTGGCGGCACGAAAGGACTCGGTCACCGTCAGGAGGGCCGTCTCTGTTGAGTGCGCAGTCTTGACTGATGGGGATCAAGTTCCCATTAGCTCAGTTAAGCTCAGGGATCCAAGAGATGTGCTGACAATGCAGAAGAGAGGAAGGAAGCCTGAGTCCAAAGACTTTTGTAAAATAAAGTTTGTTTTAAGATGGAACTGTCACAATT
Source organism: Urophycis cirrata (assembly GCA_027123175.1). Taxonomy (NCBI): domain Eukaryota; kingdom Metazoa; phylum Chordata; class Actinopteri; order Gadiformes; family Phycidae; genus Urophycis; species Urophycis cirrata. Next base: position 1,111 of record JAOPUH010109714.1, on the reverse strand, counting down.
ACCACAGACATGTGGGCCAATGGTTATCCTAAAATTTGTTGACTGATGATCACATGCTACTTCAAAATGGATTAAATGGAACTTGTGATGAAAACCCTGACAACTACTATGTTCCCATTGGAAGATGCACAGACAGGAGAAATTGTCCAACAGGCGCTCAACAAACTATTGGTGATTGGTTCCCTGACCTCAGGCACATTTTCAAAGTGCATGGAGGCAGCGCTGGGGCCACTCAGGCACCAAGGGAAAATATAATAACATTTCTATCTCGACGATCAACTGATCCTGAGCCAGAGGAAGCTGCAAGAAGAATCAGGGTGGTGATAGATCATCTATCCTTTTTGGGCTTTGCCATCAATTGGGAGAGGAGCTCTTGATGACATGATAACAGCAAGGCTCTCATTTCCGTGGCAATATGTTGTCCTGTTGCAGCTCAGCCTAAGAATTCTGCATATCGTGGGCACCCAAAACTGCAGGCTGCAGAGAGCTGACTACAGTAGTTATCAGTACTATTCAAAGTGCCCATGTGCCTTGCACGTCCTTCCTCACAGCTTCATGGGGCACTTTCTCCAAGTAGAAAGACAGGAAGCATGTTATACCATCTTGTTGGGAAGTGTGCTTCCACACAAACAGACACAACACAGTGTACAGTCTTCCTTCAGACACCAAAAAAACGATAGGTATGCTATTATAACTCTCGTTATATGATTGTTGGTGTTGCTGCCAAGTATTTGCCTTACAGGCTTGTCTTGCTTGTGCACTTGCATGCACACAAATATCACTGCACCAATCAACGTGAGTGGATGTGAATTTCTTGCTTGCCATGAACACATCATGTCCAGCATGTAAAAGCAGACAAAGCGGCTGCGGGAAAATCATGATGCAGCCATGCAAATGTCTTTCACTGACACGCTTTTAGTGTAGTAAGTAAAGCCATAGAAGCAGCCATACCCTGTGTAAAGTCAGCTCTAACAGCAGTCCACAGCCCAGCAGTGGCGCTAAGCCGAGGAGTGTAGGCTAAGCAAACACCCCCATCAAACAAGCGCGATAATCGCTGCTTAGAGAGAGTGTGGCCCTTGGTAGTGTTGCTGTAACACACAAACAGCTGTCT
>JAOPUH010109599.1:0-11283 GCA_027123175.1 Urophycis cirrata | reverse complement strand
TTGTGTTCAATGTATTGGGATGGTTACTGAAATTGACTGAATATGGCAGAGCCCCACCTAGAATATTCTTCACCAGCTGCCACTGCATTCAGTATATTAGCACTGTACAATTTGTATATATATATTTTTTTTATATATAGATTTTCCACTGTAATATTTTAAAATATACCTTCTTGTTTTTCTTTTTATCTCTTTATCTTATTCTGTATTTAAACTGTTTCTATATTCTTGCATCTAAACTGTGGTATCTATACATTTAATTCACTGCAAATCACATTCACGTTTCCAACCAGCTACTCCCACTTTTCCTACATGGGCAACCATCCCAAAATAAGTGGTGCTGAAACTCGGGATGGGGAAGGTTATAGGGAAGATGAGCAAATGATGCCTGCAGTCACTCATCAACAATGCCCTACTCTCTTCTCCTCTGCTAGCCCCAACGTCTTCTATCTACCTATGCTACCATGTTGGAACGGGCCTCATCCAATACATTTAATTGTACAGTATGACTGTAAGTGATCCTGCACATTTGATAATAGATGACTTGAAACTTAAAACTTGCTCCCCATCATACTGAAAACCAGCCCGGAACCTCCATAGCTTCAATACTCCTTCACCAGGAAGCAGTTATGCCCCAGAAGAGGATCACACAGAGGCCAATGAGAGAGTGGCATCTGCTTACTTTGGAGACCTTGTGTTTCCCAGTGTGGCCTACCAGTTAATGGTTGCCTCGACAATGTAAATCCCCCTCCAGGGCTTTTCACCAGCAGACACCAGGTCGCAGTAGTTACAATCTCCCCCTATGGAACTGCTGGCGTCTCCAAACTGGAGACCTTTCTTACAATGGGGGACCCCCTCTCACAAAATATCCAATCCACCAGTGTCCCAGAATCTCTTTCCAGAACACTGGGATCTTCTCCAAGCAGATGAATGGGGCAATCTTAGCAATATATAGGGTCAATTTTGACTGCTCGGTTCAAGCAAAGCTTCACATCCAGTACACATGCAGGAGTAGAGCAAGGGGCCATTTGCAGCTTGAGGAAGTCAGAGCTATAGGAGATGAAGTGGCCAAAAAAGAATGCAACAAGTGGATTGCCAGACCCAGTAGGTCCTGCAGGCACGTGGACCCTCACCGCCCTGCCACAGCAGTCGGGCCCTCCTCACCTCATCAGGTCAGCCTAGACCTAATCTGCTACGCCGGCTATCATTTTGTCATGTCTGCCCCAATACTTTGAGACTGGACGCTAGAGAGATCTCCTTAAAAAATAGCTCTTGACTGTTTGCTGTCTGGCCATAGTCACCTTACTAGTTACTATTTGACCTTCTAAAGCTCCCGAGTGCTCATAAATTGGCTATGTCTCAAAGCCTTACAGCTCAGCCCTGAGTGCCCTGTAGTCTAAATATGGGAAACCCAGGTTTGCTTGTTCAGGGCTAAATTGGCAGCATCCTGAATGATCCAAGAGTCCAAGAGTGAAACCCCCCTACTGACTTCCAAGTAGTTACAAATATGTCCTTTGTCATTGTGTGCCCCTGGGTAGCTCCTGAGAAACAGCTCTCAATGCCCCTCCGTCAACCTTCTGCTGCTCTGCTATGTGCTAAGCTCACATGTACCATTTGGGAAGATCTTACCTTGCCACATCAGCCACATCATATTCTAGAGTGACTCCACGACTGTCCCTAAATGGCTCAAATAGGAGTCTTGCTTCCATAATGTCTTTCTGGGTACAGGAAAAACTTGAGATATGTGGAGACCTCACAGGTGGACTCTGGGCCCTAGTTTACTAAGCCAAGCAGAAGACCAATGGCCAGCCTGGCCATTAACCTTTCCCTGAGAGTGGCCAACCTCTTTCATGTCTCAGTAAGCCCTGATATTCTCTGCTCTGATGCTCTTATTGCCCAGAACTGGTGGGAACTCATTGAAGAGATAAAGAAGTCCCAGCCGGTGAAGAGATAAAGAGTGTCACCAGCTGGTGACAGTCTGGTCAGAGGAAAGCCCGAGTAGAGTGTTTCTCACATGAACTCTATGCCCTAATGTCAGGGAGATTGGCTGCCTTGCTCACCACCTTTGCCAGTGGTGAGCAAAGCCAGAGGTGCCTCGGATGGCTGACCAATGTTCAACCCACTTACATTTATTCAAACTGCCAGCCACCCTATCTCATTAATGTTGGATGCAGGATTAAAAAATGATGGAGCACAATTGTCAAATGCATGGCCACACGTTGTGCCCATCTGGACAGCATGAATACGGATGCATTCTTATTAGCCCTATGCTGCTTCATTTCCTAAGAAGCTCATGCTCAACATTAGTCAAGGTAAACCTGTTTATGATTTCTTCATAGTCAACCCATGCACTTCTGTACAGCTGGTCTTTTAGGTCAAATAAAAGATGTTTCTTCCCCACTATTTGTTGCCAATCTGGAACCTTCTGTGCATCTTAGTGTTTGTCCTTATTCCGTTGGGTATCTTTATGGATACAAATATATGTGATTTATGTACTTATTAAATTTGCTAATTAGATTCTGCATTATTATAATTAACTTTTAATTTAATTTAATTGTATCTAAATTCAAGATTCAAGATAATTTAATTGTATACAATTTATTTTATGCATATGGAATGCATCAAACCAAATGCTGGTGTGTAACAGTGTACAAATACAAAGTTATCTTTTGACTCATCATTCATCCCCTGACCTGGATCACATATCACATCTTCAACCAACTTCTCCCACCTTTCCTACATGAGCAAGCCCAAAACACTAATAATTACAATGATTTAGTCTACCTTAACTTGACTACCTTATCACACAGACTAACCATATTTTTGACTTTCTGAATGTTTTAGGTGCCTTATTCAACTGCACATTTTGCCATTCATGTAGGTAAGAAAATTTAAAATATTATGAAAAAGATTTATTTGAGTCTCACACATACGGTGCTTCTCATCAAACTAACAAACTAACTAGAAAATGCACTGAGTGAAGTTATTATTTTTTATTTGCAAATGCAGATACAGCAATTAGACACATTCTGGGTTCTGTTCTGCAGGGAATTGTTGAGTCATTCCGGCTCTCCTACTAGAGCAGTTTTTCCCTTCCTGAGGTGTTCAAATAAGCTGTTAGCGGTAGAATTATTTAATGTACCAATAGCCATCTCCACTAAGCTGCTGAGTACACTGTCATATTTACCAATCACAGCCCAAATGACCGTATCCCAGACAGTCAATCTTGTTTGGCAAAGAGGTTTCAGGGTATTCATTGCAAATACACACCTGGGCTATTATTGAATGTTTTATCGGTTTGATCAATGTAATATTAGCTAGCAATCTACCTCATCTAAATATGGATCAGGCTGGGGATAAGTTAATTCACTTGAGGCAGTCTGCACACAGTGATGGTCAGGCACACAGTGAGGTGAAACACACTTATCCCGAGGCAGTGAGCTGCCAACAGTGGCGCTCGGGGAGCAGTGAGGGGTTAGGTGCCTTGCTCAAGGGCACTTCAGCCGTTCGTACTGATCGGGGTTCGAACCGGCAACCCTCCGGTTACAAGTCCGAAGTCCTAACCAGGCCACGGCTGCCCCTTGGCTCATAAATACATTGTCTTGATAAGTACTTTTTTATTCCTGATATTATGTGATATATATTTACACATCTACCCTGGGTGGAATTTGCTTATACAGTATCTCTCTGGGGTATTGTTGCGGCTCTCCTCGTGTTTTTGTGTCTGTTAGTGTGTGTATATCCTGTTGCTTACCTGATCCTGAACAGCTGCTTGCAATCAGCACCTCACCTCCTCAGCCAGCACATCTGTCCTCCATTAGTTAACCAACTCTCTGGTATATCGACCTTGACTCCCACTCATCACCAGAGTGTTGTTTCTGTCATCGTGGTGGGTTCACTTTCCTGTTTGATATTCTCTTTTAGTTTCCTGGTGTTTGTTACTTGATTTAACACCTGTTTGTCTTCTGTGCTTCAGGATCCCAGCCAGACCTTCTGCTTGCCTGTCTGCTAACATGCCTGCTTACTCTTCCTTGCTTATACCACTCCACCTTGCCATCACCATTCATCAACTTGGAATTACATTCCAATAAATATTTTAACTTTATTATCATCTGTATCTGAGTCTGTGTCCTGCACTTGGCTCCACTAGGAAACTTAACTTGACATCATAAGAATTAAGGGTGTGCTTGATGTGTGTACTGTGTGTGATGTGTGTATATGTATTACTTTATACTGCAATACTTTATTTTGATAAAGAAGCACACAATCAAGCAGAGATATTGAATGATAGTGACACAATTTCAATTGAATAAACTGCATAAATGGTAATAAGAAATAGACATACTGGTCAACCAGCCTTTTACCGTCCAGAGATGCCTCCGGAATGGACCTGGGGGACGTCCCACTCCAAGGGGAAGGGGAGGACCAGAAACCTTACGTCAGCCGCAAGTAATGGCCAAGAGATATTCTGCCATTGAGCTAGGATGCTTAGCAGTGAAATGTGCTCTAAAAGCAATCAAGCATAATCTTCCTGGGTAGAGACTTTAACATGGATACCAATACACGGAGCCTGCAGTGTTTCAACACAATGACAGACACAAATAATTACATGCAACTAGATGGAGATGCAGCCAGAGACACAACCATTCCATTTAGGGCATTTAGCAGATGGTTTTGTCCAAAGCGACTTACAAAAAGTACATTTGTCAGAAGAAGGCGAAACACTTCATTGCTGTTAATACAGTAAGCAAGTTACCAGAACAAGTTTCAAGCATTCCAATTGCTAGATTAACCATTGCTAGTATACAAAATATCTGGCCTAGGATGCCAAGTGCAAAGTTACAAAGATCAATATTGAAGTGCCAGGTAGAGGGTGGATGTTATGCAGGGTTCAGATGAACTCTGAACAAGTGAGTCTTGAGTCTCTTCCCGAAGATGGGAAGTGAATACACAGTCCTGACATTGGCAGGGAGCTCGTTCCACCACTGCGGTGCCAAAACGAAGAAGAGTTGTGATTTTGCCGTCTGACATTTTCCTCCTTTTAGTGATGGCGGTACCAGTCGACCATCTGAGGTAGTTGAACGGAGTGCTCGAGCAGGAGCGTGGAGTTTCACTAATGCTTGGAGGTAGGTAGGGGCAGTTCCATTAACAGCTTTGTAGGCCAGTACCATTGTCTTGAACATTCCAGTTCCAGATCCAGCATTAGACTGGGGAGGCCAACACCATTGCAGACTTTTGCTTGCTATCCAGGTGGCAGGGTGGGTGTGGTAGTGTGAATATACAGTGTATATTCATAGTATTTATTTTTTGCAGGTTTATTCATGTTTGCCCATGCCAAACCGAACCAATTTATGCGATTGTGTTGGCAGCAAGGTATTGAAGCCGATAGGGGAAAACAGATCTTGATGGGGTGTAGTGTATGGTCACTTGGTTCATATATATAATGAGATGTATGTTTCCAGTCAGCTGTTTACACTATACACAGGAGATGCATGTTTTCCTTGAGGTCGTTTGGAAGGAATGCGGGTTGTGGGTACTACAGGTCAGAGGTGAAAAGAAGCCAGTTGATGTGACAATAGCCTGGGGCACAATGGGTGCCTGACTGTTAAGATAATTATCAGTGAAGTAATATTTAAACTGTGCATCAGGACAAGGCTGGCAGGCTGTTCTCAGAATTTGGCCACAGAGGCTCTCTCAAGATTCAGACCTTTTTGACACTGTTCTACTTTGTAATAAACCCTTTTTAAAATACAAGTGGGACGTGTCAGCGCTGGTTTCTCCTTTTCCTCAACACATCAAGATACCACAGGGGAAACAGTTCTACAACAGTAGTCCTGCTTTACCCGCTTTTTAGGTAACGTTACTGCCTCCATTTGCTCCCTTTCACTCAATTACCATATTGAAAAACCCAACAGATTATCACTGCTCAGAACGACGTGAGGTGTATTACAATGTTGAAGGACTCTGAGTTCCTTTAGAGAACATTAATCACAACTAATAATAACATTGAATATATTTTTTTACTATATCTTGGGAGGGGACAAATGAGTATTTTCTCAGAATTGGGGGGAACATGATCCCCCAAAATAATATGGGTTATTCCCATTCGAAATGTATGTGGTTTGCCTTGAAGAGTTTTTTAGAGGGACCTGGTAATCTGACTATTATGTCATTTGTCGCAGGTCATCAGGTTGCTTAAGGAGATTATATAAAAAACAACAACTTTGTCTTCCCATTATTTTGAGTTTGTCCTATTTATTCAGACAAGAGATCCATTGACCGTTTTGTTATACCATGGCAGATGTTGCATGTGATAACAGCCATACACTTCTGGAAGGCCTAAGGATGTCATGGCAAGCCTAAGAAAACATTAGCACTCTTTCCAAGATACCAAGAAAAACATTATTCTTCAAGAGACTTGCATAGTAATTGCATTTGTGACAATTTCATAGTTTAAATTAATGAAAATGTGAAAGTGAAGCTCCATGCTGTGATTTCTTTAAAATCACAGCATGAGGTTAAGCTGCCATGTAATACTATATAATCTTCTTTTCCATCATTACTGTTCCCCTGTAGAATATAAATGCATGTAATATATCATATATTATAGATATGTCATGTAATGATGATTATCATACAAATAATCCTATAGACAATTTTGGTTACACATAATTTATTTTTTGTTCTTCTAAATATTTTTTCAACCACTAGTTGGTCTTTTCATGTCTTTTCATGAGGACATTTTCACAGACATTAGATGCTGAGCAATGTTTTGTATTTCATGACCTTTTCCATTAGCGTATTGCTGTTATCATCTAACTGTTAGCTGTGTTAGTGATTTCATGTGCTAAGATCATTTTCCCTCCACAAAGGTACAGAATGGAGGGCTATGGTGATTCTTCAAATTCAATTGAGTTAGCTCACTCAAAACAAGACAAGTAACAGAGGGACAATGTGCAGTGGTGATAATGCTAAAAGCTCATGTAGCCACAGTACTAGCAGTCAGCATTATCCCTCCTCTCTCCGCTACATAAGTAAAATCCAAAAGCCTGTTGCTTCCATGTTTTGAATTAAATGCAGAGCTTACTTCCTGGAGTGCAAGATAAGGAAAATGGCAATTGCCGCATGTTGGCCACATGCTAGCCAGGAAACACAAAGCCTACATTACTTCTTTATGAACACAGACAGCTGGTCACTTAACATTCACCAAGTTGTGGGTATGTGGTATTGTGGTATCTCGTGGGGCATAGACAAAAAACTGCAGATCACACACCCATGCAGGCACTAACACAGCCATTTTTCTTACGTAACAGCTTTCCTGTCAATTATACATTTTGTTTGAAGAGCAAAAACATGATCACAACTGTATCTGTCCACAGAGGCAATTGAGCGGCTTTGTAGGCGTGTGCCTGCATGTTTGTGTGTGTGTGTGTGTGTGTGTGTGTGTGTGTGTGTGTGTGTGTGTGTGTGTGCGTATGCATGTGTGCCATTTTGTCACCCAGCAGGGCAGTTTGTTCATCCAAAGTGAAACACACTCATAAATCCATAAAATGTGTCTGTTAATGTATTGGTAAACATGGCTAGATGGTGTCTTTTAAAAGTATTCCACATGGAAAAAAAAACAACAACATCTGCAAAAGCAAGAACAGAGCAACACAATACAACACAACAATACAATAGAAATACAAACATACATTGCAACAACACATTCACCTCCTCTTCCCTCATCCAATCGACATAAAGGATAAATGATCGACAAACACCCACACACACTTTCTCCATCATTGTATGTACAGTATACCACTGGCATCTGAGTGTGTGTGTGTGTGTATCCATATATATAGAGAGATATATGTGTGTTATCCCCCCCCCCCCCCCCCCCCCCCCCCCCCCTCCCCTTCACCCTCGTCATCAGAGAAAGCTCTAGAACAAACGAGTCTTGAGATTGATGGATACACAGGTTTTATTCCTCTCCTTCTTGAAAAAGTGTAATGTATTATTTCTCATGTTGAAATGGGTTACTTTACTGTCCATGAATGATCGGTCAGAAGAGGGTTAAGTACAACAAGAGGTATGTGGCTTGTTAGAAGAGGTCAATATCCAGAAATAATAATCCAGTGATCCAGTGAACAGATAATAAGTCTTCCAATCTACCCGTTGGCCAACACGGGCAGTGTGCCTCCACCAGATTAACATAACTCCAACTGCTTTCAATTAGCTCCCATTCGCAACACAAGTACAATAGACATGACAGCTAGAATTAAACATATCCTATTCATCACCAGACAAACATATGGTCTGATTTTACATGATTACATTATTTTACATACTTTTGGTATGGGTCCTGAAATCGTCACTGCCCTATCGCTCTCATTCAGCCAACATATCATCAGACTTATTCAACTTGTACAAAAAATGACATTACATAGAAAGAAAAAATAGGAATGTTAATGCTTGTGATGTTTAACTTTTGTTGGAAGTGTGTCTAAAGGCACAGAGAGGGTGGGGGTAAGGTGGAGAGAGAGACACAAAAGAAAAAAAAATTCAGGATTGGCCCAACAAAAACAAAAATCCATATGGAAAGTGTGAACATTTTTCTAAGATCCAGTGAACCCAAAACCTTTTTGCTTTAAACGTGGTATTATGGCCTATATGATCATAGTAATCTATGCCATTTTGTCACTACACTGAGACTGCATTTTAGAGAAAGCAGGTGTAAAGTCCCATGTTTTGGCCAATCGCAAAACACTATGTGAACGTTCCAGTCTGCCTCGAACGTAGTGAACAGTCTTTTCATGACGTCAAAGGGCCTTTTAGTGTACTCTGATACCCCACCCCAAAGGAACACTGTGTGGACATGTGGAACTCTGTCCAGGCAGTGGTTGATTGCAGTGTCTGAGGGAGCGTTAAGCTTCTCAAACACTTAATCTTCTGTTAAGCCTCCCATAGTGTGATGCCATGACGTGTGTGGGAATAAGGATGTGTGGATCTCGTTCTGAACAGCCGTTCATTTTGATGATTGCGTCCAAGATAGGGTCAGGCTTCCAGGACACCAAGTGTATAACACCAGGGTGTGTGGGGCCTTGCATAGACAACATTGCTAATTATAATATATGTAAATGGAAATATATAATAGAATAGAATACACAGTACACACACAACAACGGTACTAAAAAAGGGTCACAATGTTGCAGTGGGTGGTAACATGCAACCCCCTCCCCCCTCCTTCCTAGATCTCCCAGCCCAAAACACATTTTTATTAGATCCCATATTGTTCGAATTCTAGCTGAAAAAGGCAGTTTACTTACACATTAAGAGTTTTTTTTTTCCCTTTTAGAATTGCATCGAGGAGATATATCTGTGTAATGACCACACAGCAAGGTCACGAGAGTCTGGCCATTACAGCAAGGTGTGTGTGTGTGTGTGTGTGTGTGTGTGTGAGGCCACACTGTGCAGAGGAGAATGAGAGGTGGAGAGAATGGGTTAGACAAAATTGAGAGTATAGGGCAACTCAAATTAGCAGTAATTGAGAGCCAAACAGATGCCAAGTGTCATAACCCGCAACAGGTATAATGAAATTGACGAATCAAATTTATTTCCGGAGAGGAATGAAAGAGGTTGAATAATGATTGCATGAATCATCCACAGAGGTGCCTTGTGCACAGCATACATTCACCGTAAAAACACCGTGCCGCCCCCACTGTGCCGCAGTGGGGGCGGCACGGTGTTTTTACGGTGAATGTATGGTTTTGGACTTCAGCAGGACCTGAGCAGGCAGAAGAGCCCAGAAAAGCGAGCCTCTCCTCTCTTGCTGAGCCATTGGAAGCAGATGTGTGGGAACCCACTGGCCTCTATCTACTGTGATGTGGGGACGGACGAGTCCATTTTAAGATAAGATAAGATGAGATAAGAAAACCCTTTATTTGTCCTGCAAACGGGGGAAATTTACAGTTACAGCAGTTTAGAGGCAGGAAATAGAAATAGTTTAAATACAGAATAAGATAAAGAGATAAAAGAAAAATGAAAAAAGAAAGGATTTTGCTCATCTCCTCGATCCTCCAGAAGGATGACCGATGTACCCATTCTGATCATGGGCTTCTCCTCAAAGCAGTCACGAGTATATTTGCAGGAATGAGAAGGTGTGAAAGAGGTTATCAGTGGTGATGGTCACTGCAGAGGTGCTGAAGTTCCTACCTCCTTCTTCTCAGTGTCCAGAAGAGCCTGGTACATTGGGTAATCAGACACAATGCCGATACCTCCCATTGAGGGCCATTCCATATACTTCTGGCCAATCACACCCTTGGAATACTAAGCCAGCAGTCTTCCCCATATGTAAAGCTGGCAAAGCAGGCTAATTGCCCAGATGTGTTCGACCTGGGTATGCGTTCAGGTGTGTCCACCCCAACTTTAATTAGCAAATTAAAGTTGTAAATTAAACAGCTACATTTCAAAAAACATTTCTTTTACAAAATCATATTACATTATCCTTTTGTAAAATGTACATATGTAATGTATGTAAATCTATTTTTGAAGTGCTGCCCTGCCAGGTTGGCCCTCCCTCTTTGTTTTGATGAAGGTATTTTGTTTTATCATATGTCGTTTGCTTTGAAGATGGTCTTTCGGATGATCTCATGTTGGTTCTTTCAATGACATCATTTCAGAATGTTCAATCTGTCTTCAAACTTCAATTTCTTCCAGAGAACGAATGCATAATAGCTGTAAGTTTGTTGATGTCATCGGTTTTCTGTTATCGATTAAAAGTCAATCTGTTATCAACAAAAGTTGAAGAATCTGTGTTTCATCAGAGATGACTGCCCATGAGTGCATCATGTTGACATGTACTAAATTCTATTTTTAGTTTTTGTGGTTTTTATATGAAACTTATAAATGTGACAATCAGTAGCACACCACAAGTTGCAAATTGACGTCTTGACGCCATATCGAGTTGTCAAAGGCTATTATTCCAGGAGGCAGTAAAAGGTTTTCTTCCTCTGAAATCTCTGCAATTCAACACAACTGTTAAAAGCGTCTAAAAGAGTCTGAAACCTCAACTGAACAGTAAGACCAGGAAGGAAAATATTTATCCCCACTAACTGAAGAAGTGACAGATAATTTGAATGATGAGGAACATATCCTAGACCATATGCTTAATTAGAATAATTCAGTATATTTTTGACCCAGATATACCCAACTTTATTGTCAATTTGCTCTTTCTCTCTCTCTCTCTCTCTCTCTCTCTCTCTCTCTCTCTCTCTCTCTCTCTCTCTCTCTCTCTCTCTCTCT
>JAOPUH010109550.1:920-11300 GCA_027123175.1 Urophycis cirrata | reverse complement strand
GGGGGGTATTGGGGGTGGGGTCGCAGGGGGCGAGGGGTTCTTGGGAAACTGCTGATGGCGGTGTAAAATCAGGGAGCCTGCGGAGCACATCTGTGATGGAGGCTGGCCGCGCCATGCGGCACAGTCCCAGACTCTGGGAGGCAGGAGCGTGTCCACACCTTCCACCGGCTCCATGGTGATGACTGATTATCTCTCGTGTCTCTGGAGCAAAGCTGTGTGCTGGTGCTTTTGGTTTTCTGGTTTGTGGGGAAAAAATTAAAACAATCTCAGCTCCAAAGCCGTTTCTTCGGCTTGACTCGACACGCTTGTTTCAGTTGACACAATAGCATTTACAACTGATTCCCCCCGCCTCCCCCTCACTGCTGCATCGAGACTAACCCCAACACATCCACCCCTTCACAGCGCCACTCACGGGCCTCTCAGGCCACACACACATGGGTAAGATAGATAGGGACATACTCCCAGCAAAGAGCCTGAACCAGAACTCCCTGGACCGATTTAGAACCTTGGAATAATGATCCTGGAACAAAGACTCAGGAATCTCCCTCGGCTGCGACACACACGGCTGCTGATGCCCCCACCAATGAGACACACACACCTTCACGCACATGCAGACACACACACACACACACACCACGCAGAAGCACAGACACATACACACACACACACCAGACACACAGACACATACAAACACAGTAATACATACACACGCATATACAAACAGAGTAACATACACTCACACACATATCAACACATACACATACCCTTACACACACACTCACACACATATACTGTAAACACAAACACATACACTTACACACATACCAACACATACACACACACACACACACACACACACACACACACACACACTCACACACACACATATAAACACATACACACACACTCACACGCATATAAACACATACATGCACACTCACACACATAAAAACACATATAAACACATACACATACACTTACACAAACATTCACACACATATAAACACATACACACACTCACAAATACAAACACAGTCACACACAGCCCCTAGCAGTGGCCTCTGTTGGGACGAACCCAACAGGTACCATCCATCTGCCAGAGTGACATGGGGGGCTGTGTTTATAAGAACAAAGAAACAAAGACACCTTGATCAAATCTGAGCATTTATATTTCAGATGTTGTGATTAAAGGTTGTTTTTTGAATGGGGAAATCCGCATTCAGGTAGGGCAGAAAGGCCTGTTAGATGGGTTGTTCCTGTATGTTTTGTTGTTTGCTTTTGTGGGATGAATTGAAAGTTATGTGCACATGAAAAGGAAGGAGAGAAACTATCAGGGAACATTTAATTTAATGTAGTGCGTAATGTATGCACTGAATAATGTGGTTTTCAAAGCACTGAGTAAATTCAATAGTCCGTCTCATCCTCCGTGGAGCCAAGTACAGACAATTGGATTACAAAGTGCAGGTTTGTGTCTGTCCTCCCATAATGCTGAGCCCTCGTGGATTCTTCATTCTCATTGCTGTTAGAAATTCAGATGGCTGTGTTGGGAGAGACCTACTGACAAAACTGATAAACATGAAGAGTGAACACAAGGCAACAGATAGTAGCCTGCTAGCTAGCTAGCTAGCTAGATAGATAGATAGATAGATAGATAGATAGATAGATAGACAGATAGATGGACACATTCATGAGAGAAGAGGAAGAGATAGCTATATAGAAAGATATGTATATGTATGTAAATATAGGCTATGGAAATATATATAGAAGATGATAGATAGAGACTAATAGATAGATAGATGGATATAGATATAGTGTGTATATTGAGGGAGATAGATAGACTATGTATAGAGAGATATGCAGAAGGATAGAGACAGATATAGATATATAGAGATGGATAGATAGATCGATGTGTAGAGGGATAGGGAGAGATATATAGAGGAAGATAGATAGCTTCATTTCAACATTTGTGAGGGAAAGGGGAAAATAATACAACTCAATATTATTTGCCGATGTAATGAAAACGATGAAGACTAAATCCACGGCAGGGTAATCTGTGATGTGATTGGTGTGATTTATGTGGAGGCTGCTGGACCATCCTCCAGCCGTGCACTCATTTGGCTTCATGATACACTAAGCTTATATGCTAGCATGGCCGAATCAATGAACGGCAAGGCCATCGCTTTGACATATTGATCAGAGCGTAACTCTGGGTTAATGTGTCTGTAGTTTTTTGAGTGATATCTGTATCTGCATTCATTTAATAGAAGGCTTTTATCAGATCCAGTTTCACAGCAAAGTGGGTTTTTTTATTACTGTATTGAATTCAGCTATTTAAAATAATATTCACACTGTTGTGCTCTTGGGAGTACTGCAGGTTTATTAATCAGCAAAAAAAAACCATTTTTGTCCAAGGTCTAGCATTATGACGCTAACTACCAGGAGTGTTAGGAGCTGATCAGAAAACATCAGGAAATGACCTTGCTATTTAAATAATGAGGTTTGACTCATAATCATTTCTGACAACTGCCCGCATGCATCAAGAAACACACATGCATACGCATGCACACACATCCACATGAGTGAGCCAGCACTGTAAGTAGAGGGCTTAGCAGCCGACATAAAGCAGAGCGAAAGGGGAGGCTTTCTGCATCTAATCAGTGGACCCTCACTGCAGCTCAGCCCTGCAGCCTGCCACTCCAGCTCATGTCCTTACATTATCCAAGTAATCACTTAGCACTCCTCGCATGGATTTCCCATTGCACACTTTAACAGGAAAAAAACAAAACTGGTTGGTTCCTTTAAAAAAGACTGCAGGTGCGGCGGTGTTTCCCATGTAGACCTTGTTGTCAACCGGTACAATGAACAGGGTTCTGTGTTGCAGTGTTTTTGGATTGAACTGTTGCTTTTAGTTTTGTGGGTCTTTTTTCTTGTTTCCACTTGGAATCTTAAAATCCCCCTCAATAGTAAACGTGAAGGTTACACACCAACATCATATTCCTTAGTTTACACTGTAGCAGCCTTTAGTCAAATACATTTGCACATAAATGTTCTGTTGACAACGCAAATATACCTGACAAAACCCAAACAAATATTTCAAATTTAAAGATATATCAAATATCAAAAGAAAGTCCAAGATCAAAGACACCAAATAAAAGGGCTTGGATTTCATGCTGAGATCTAATGATTGTTATCAAGCGAGTGTTACACACTCAAAGCCCAGCCAAACAGCAAGGGTATCTATGGAGCTCACAGAGGCTTACAAAGGTTCCATTATGGCTGCCTTGAACTGTAAAGAACATGTTTTATTCAGATTCTAGACCGGGGTGGAATCAGAGTCCTTTACTTCCTCCTGCTGCTGAGAGATAGCCAGGGATTGATGCACAATGGAGAGGCTCTCACTGCACTCAGAACATCTCTCTCTGCTCCTCCGCTCTCCAGGATATTCCCCCACTCTCTTTCAGTATTCCATCCTATTTTCCTTTCCTAAAGATGTGGCCATATATATATATATATATAGACACATGGGGGCCATGCATGTAAGTCACCCTCTGTGTGCCTTTGGTCTGTACTATACCCTAACTACACAGTCTCACACACATGCACTCACACACACACACTACACACAGACACACTCACACACACACACACACACACACAAACACACACTGCAGGCAGTCCCAGCTCACTTGTGTTGTGAGGGACAATGGTCCACTCTTGTCCGTGTTGAGAGAAAAGAAAGTCTTTACTACCTGGCAGGGAGGCCAACAGAAACCACCAGGAGGGAGAAGCCCATGGAACTACCCAGACATGATCATAAACAGAAGGAAAAAACAGGAGCAAGAGGAGTGAGGGGAGCAATCAGGTGTGAGAAGGCTAATGATCACACGTGAAACACTCTTCCTGTTGTACTTTCTCTCATCATTTCTGTCATGGGGGCGGGGGAGGGTCATGTGAACAAGTGAATCCTGTAAGAACTGTACTTTTGTGTCCCAGAATCCCCCAAACGTGTGGAGGACGTTGAACCAAGGCTAACAAAGCATGGCTGTGCAGTGACCAAGAAGAAGGGTGATGGTTGTCATCCTCGGTGCCCGCAGTCTAACCTGCATCGTCCTTGGGCAAGGGGGCTAATCTGTTCCCAAATGGCCATCTAGATTCACTGCAAATTGGGTTTGGATAAAAGCAATGCTGTAGTTACTCAAGTGAGGCTGTGTCTCTATCCGAAGGCAAAGGGAGACTGTAGATGAGACAAACCACACAACATGAACCACACAGCATCGGGCAGAACAGAAAGCCGAGGGAGTAATAAATACCAGGCAGCCACCGCTGGCTCAGTGGTTTTCAGGGGTTACAGGGGGTTCCTCTAGGGCTATACCCTAAGGAAACGGGTCTATACATTTGAGGCAGAATCTCATGTTGACATGAACTCGCGAAGCGCTTGGAAGAGAAAGGTCAGAGTGAGCTGGATTGATTTTAATGATGCATGGGTCTGATTGCACCACGTCTCCTTCTGAGGCTCCTCTTAGCTCTCGGCAGCAAATGGAAACTCGACTCCGCTCGGCTCGACGTGGCCTCCTCACTTCGCACCACGTTTGACCTGAACATCTCGCCTTGCTGTTTCTCTTTTTAACCATCTGTTTCTCTCTGTCTCCGTCTCTCTCTCTCTCTTCCTCTCTCTATCTCTTCCGCTTTCTCTGTTATGTTCATCACAATTAAAGGTGGTGGCGAGAGATAGGGAGAGAGAGAGAGTGAGAGAGATTGAGGGATGTGAGGGAGACAGAGAGAGGTAGGTGGAACAAGAGAAAAACAGAGGAGAGAGAGTGAGAGGGAGAGATAAAGAAGGTGAGTGGGAGAGAGATAGGGATATAGGGAGAGAGAGAAAGAGAGGAAGGGAGAGATTGAGATAGTGAGGGGGGGGAGATAGGGATATAGGAATGGAGAGCGAGTGGAGGAGAGAGATTCAGATAGCGAGGGGGGGAGAGAGAGAGTAGACGGCTGAAACGTACATGCTTCATGAGACAGTACAGTGTGCTGTCCTGGGATTTAGTGGCCGGAGAACTGACTGCAGTAGATTTAGCCAAGATCACATCCTCCATGTTAACAAATGTCTGTGTGTGTGTCACACCCTCCATGTTAAGAAACACGTGTCACATCCTACATGTTAACAAATGTCTGTGTGTGTGTCACACCCTCCATGTTAAGAAACATATGTGTCACATCCTACATGTTAACAAATGTCTGTGTGTCACATCCTCCATATTAAGAAATGCCTGTGTGTCACATCATTCATGCTATGAAACGTCTGTGTGTCACATTCTCCGTGTTAATAAACTTCAGATCTTCCATGTTAAAGTGGGGTGAGAGGACACTGGACAGACGTGGGCTGAGTGGACACAGGGCAGGCATGGGCTGAGTGGACACTGGACAGACATTGGCTGAGTGGACACTGGACAGATGTGGGCTGAGTGGACACTGGACAGACCTGGGCTGAGTGGACACTGGACAGGCATGGGCTGAGTGGACACTGGACAGACCTGGGCTGAGTGGACACTGGACAGGCATGGGCTGAGTGGACACTGGACAGATGTGGGCTGAGTGGACACTGGACAGGCGTGGGCTGAGTGGACACTGGACAGATGTGGGCTGAGTGGACACTGGACAGGCATGGGCTGAGTGGGGTGAGGGACGACATAGCTGAGGTGGTCTGCATTACATGTTGCACGGGTTGTTAAAATTGTTCTTTTCTTCAGAGATTAAAAGGAGCTAATGCATAAACCTTGTAATTCTGCGGCTCTACAACCAACATCTTTCATCCTGATGACTTCATTGCAACGCCAGGTAGACTGTAGTTTCTACAATTCCCTTTACAGCGCAAGCCTTCCCTTTTAAAAATGAAGCAAATGATTTAATGTGGCACACGGCGCACAGTTTTATTTATTCAGTTTGGCTCAGCTCCACTTAGCCACAAGTCGTTTCTTAAAGAAAAGGCTTTGGTTTCATTCCATTGGTTTCCACCCTTAGCTGATGTGAAATGCTTCAGGTGGGCAATGTGTTGTGCTTGGAAAACAACAAACAACAGCACCCTTACTGACACTTTCAGGTTCCTTCCTGTAATACATTTCATTACATCAAATGTATTGATTTGTGGGTTGGGTGAGGCGCACACCATACTCAGGAACAAAGCAGTGAAACTCAGTTAATGGAAGAAGAGGCGTCACGCAGCATCTGCATGTTGGTTTGGACGCAGCGGGAGCGTGATCGTATGGCTTTTATTTTGGAAATCCAGGAATTTGACTTCCATTGATGCATGAATATCCATTACACTGGAGGTTCAGGTCGATCCTGTGGATTTGGAGGCTCAGTAGAACGCTTGTGAGGGAATAGGCCTCAGCTGTGATAAATAACAGTCTGATCTGTAATTATTTTTTAAGGAAAAAAACACCTCTTGCACTTTGAGCCCTCAAAAAAGATTCCCTTTATGTATCCTTTCATCAACTTTCATTATTTCCAAAAGATTTTCTCCCTGGCTGTGTGAAGGCAGTGCTGGCCAGCTTTGTATATGTTGGCCTGTAACACATTTTTATACTGACATTCTAATAGTGCTACACACACACACACACACACACACACACACACACACAGACACTTCATTCACTTGGTTCAAACATAACCCTGAAACAAGTTTTATATGGAAGACTTTTTATCCAACATTCGAGGCCGTGGCGCCTGAGAAACAGTTATCTACGCATTCCCAAAGGGTCATTTCTGAATGAAATATGAAGAGAAACAGGCTGGTAGGAACTCTCTGTTTGGTACTAGAAGAGGTTGTTAGCGTCAACCGCGCAAGACAGAGCTACAGCAGGCATCATCTCCTCTCTGGCGGTGAAGGGATAGTGCTGCAGACGGCCCAGACTAGAGCTCTCACAGGCTACTTTCATTTGCTCCGCTATCCGCCATCAAAGGAGCTAAGTCATGCTAATTGGTAGACAAGGGGTCATTTGTACAATCCACAGAGCATGCTCAGCGGCGATACTAGCATTAAGCCCAAATGTAAAACACTTTCACTTCTCTCTCATCTCCATGTCCTTAAGTGAAGCTAGACCTTCTACATAGAGAAATAGCTGTTTTTTTTTTTTTACGATGCAAAACTCATTATATGCTACATTTTTATCACATAATTGCAGAATTATGCAGTTATTGTTGTTATGTTCAATTAGTAAAAAAAAAAAATAAATACAAATAAATAAACCTTAGATAACTAAAATTTGCGTTTGATTTCATCTGTTTCTATTACAAATGGCTTTAGTTTCACGAAGCGAGCGGCAGGGCTGCGTGTGACGCGCTGGAATCTGATCTCACCACGGCTCCGTTAGCGAACCTCTTATCACGCGCTACGCTACTGCCGAGCGCTCAGAGGCTCGGAGCGGCTGCCTTCTTCTGGCTTACTTTTTCACTGCCGTCCAAACTTTTCAAAGCCGTCAGGAGAATGAATTGCATCGGCCATCACGGCCATATGGTCTCTGTGTGTGTGTGTGTGTGTGTGTGTGTGTGTGTGTGTGTGTGTGTGTGTGTGCGTGCGTGCGTGCGCGCGCGCGCGCGTGCGTGTGTGTGTGTGTGTGTGTGTGTGTGTGCACGCACGTGCGTGTGTGTGTGGGGGGCCTGGTGACCAATGGTGAGAACACAGGATGGGGTGGCCCATCAGAATGATTCATGCTGTAACATGTATATCTTTAATGGGCTGAACTCTGAGTCCAGTCAACCGTCCAGTTGACGTTCACATGTGGTGTTTACCATCATTAACTACACACACTGCTGATGAGGAAGATGTTGACATGCCGAAGCATCTGATTAAAGGCTTTATTTTACCTTTGCTATTCCATTTTCCCAGCTTCTCCAGGAGATCAAAGTGTGCTAAATTGGGTATAGGAACAATGTTGTTTTGCTATTTAATTATCATTTACATTAAAGGTTATCATGCTGATTATATACATAACAAAGAAACATTTGTTTGTCTTAATTATTCTCACAGGATTTAGGGAAAAGTTGTTGTTCAACTTTTCGTTTTAAGAGCATTTCTATATTTACGATTCATATATTTACCGGCTAGTGATACAATGTTTGTGGCCTAAAATCATCCGCATCTCAGCAGCACCCAGGCTTTCAGAAAACGCATCCCCACTCAAGAGGACGCCAAGAAAGTGTCGCCTCATTCGTATTCTGTGGCCGGCTGTTCTGTAGTCCGGAGCCGCTCAGCCCCGGCCGGCACCGAGCCGGTCCGGCGGCGGCACCGCGCTATCAGACCTGCATGTGCATCGGCTCGACGACGCAACAAGTGCAAGGTTGTCGCCAGAGGGACACTTCCATTATGTGACAAAAGTGAAAAGATAATTTGATTTACTGTTTAGTTAAGCAACCTCTGTCAGACCTGCAGCCGCACACGGCAGCCAGGGGAGTGCCGAGTGACTGCCAATGAGCCGGCTGACCCACCGTGGCAGCACATTCTGGAGGAACCATTTATTCCATCATTTAGGCGGGGAATATTTGCCTGTTAAATGTGTTTCTCTGCAGGTCTAACATTATAATAACCTTTCACAAGATATTTTACTGAAGGCAATGTCTTCGACATTTTGATCTTGGCCACGTGACTTGCATATGTAATGGTGTAATCGGCAAAGTCAGAAGAAGTATATCAATTCATGTCTGTGCGTTTGTGTGTAGTGTCGTTGAGAGTATGCACATGTGGGTCATTGCGTGTGTGTGTGTCTGTGTGTGTGTGTGTGTGTGTGTGTGTGTGTGTGTGTGTGTGTGTGTGTGTGTGCGTGCGTGCGTGCGTGTGTGTGTGTGTGTGTGCACTGCACATCTGCTGTAATCCAACGTGAGTATTTAAGTGACATTGTTGTGTGTCATGTGGCTTGTTATTTGTTATTTAGAGAAGTGTTCGTTTTGGTTCGTAACTAGGAGTGGATGGAATTCAAAGGAGGAACAGACAGACTCCAATCTACAAAATATCAAGATTGTCTGGTGAGACAATACATCACAGATTGTTATTGATCAATATTAATCACCCAGTTTTGGATAACCTACTGGGGTCATTGTGCAATCTTTTGTAAACCTCAAATGTATCATGGTTGACAATTATGCAATGATAATAATTATAGGAATAGTTTTTCAGGTTCATTGCATTTCTTATAACCATGCAAAATATATTTTCCAAATATTCAACGACAGCCATTGACCTACATACAAGTGAAATCTCTGGTGAATCTCCCACACTGCAGAAGACATACAAATCTTTGCTATGAGTTTCAAAGTCAAATAATCCAAAATTCATAATGTGAAATTGAAAAAGTGTGTCCTTAAAACGAAAATTTTTTGACAAATAGAGGCAGCGTGTCACTGATAGCGGAGCAATACAACGGCTGGATGGAAAGGTTCTAGCTGGCATTATTTAATGGTGTCTGTTCCTCTCTCCTCTGCAAGGTTTTACCGTGGTTACCGCGATAGTGGAACACACACTTTGTGCTTGTGTTTTACTTTTGCCTTTGTCGAAATCGAAACACAAAAGCCTGATGTAATTGGAAGTGTCTCTTCTTGAACTGCACATTGCATCGAAAATCTCAACAAAGATGAAACGACAATTCAACCAATACTCTTTGAACCTGATTCACTACAGGAGGATCAGTGTCTCTTATCTAAGACAAAACCACACTCATTCAGTGATATTTATAAAAATATATTTCACAAAGTAGGAAACAATACAGGGTATCTTAGATTACAGTATAGGGAGTAAATAATCAAACATACACATTTATAAGCCTTAAAGCACAGTATAAAATTATGATCTGCACATAGGACTAATTTGAAGCACGGTTTAGTCTACGGAGAACTGCCATAACACTGTCAGTACAAACTGTATACGCACGCAGCTTGAGTGTCTGTTGAGATTCTCATCGTGTGCAGGAGCTAACGTGCAGACCGACCACCTCACTGGAAGCGTATGACGTCAGCAGGAACTATGTACAATGCAAGCGGTTTCTTGTGGTCTATATCACAGCGGTCACACCGCATCCTCACAACCAGCCGTTTAGTGGAGTTCAGTGTCCCCGCGTCTTTCCACTCCTCTGTGGCCAACGCAAACACCAGCCCACACGTCTGTGGACTTTATACATTAAGGAAACAAAGTGGGTCGATTAGACTTGGATTATTCATTTGCATTGCTTCCCATCGGGTCATCACTCCAGCTCTTGTGCTCAGATGGTCACTGGTCTAATCTCTGTAGATGTAATATATCTACAGTTACAGAGTATGTAGATGTAATATATCTACAGTTACAGAGTATGTAGATGTAATATATCTACAGTTACAGAGTATGTAGATGTAATA
>JAOPUH010109485.1:10000-11312 GCA_027123175.1 Urophycis cirrata | reverse complement strand
CCCCCCCCCCCCCCCCCCCCCCCCCCCCCCCCCCCCCCCCCCCGCCCCGCCGGCGCCACCCCCCCCCCCCCCCCCCCCCCCTCGCCGCCGGGGGGGCGGGGCGGGCATATGATTATCTTCAACTTCATTGGTTGTTTTTCAAACATGTCTTCTCTGCCCAGTGCTCACGTTCACCCGGTTGGCTGGAAAGCTGAATCGATTGGCCGCAGGTGAACCGGATGCTGGAGGACGCCACGACATGGGAGACTGGGGGAACAGGCTCCGCCTCCAGCGTACCCCTGCAAGGGCATTGACATTACGTTGAGGGCATTTAGCAGACGCTTTTATCCAAAGCGACTTACAAAGAATACATTTGTCAGGAGAAGGTGACACGCTTCAGTGCTGCTAATACAGCAAGAAAGTCACCAGAACAAGTTTCAATCATTTCAATTGCTAGGTTAACCATTGCTAGTATAAAACATCTCTGACTAAGTGCCCAGTTACAAAGAGTGATTATAAAGTGCCAAGACGTACAATATACAAGAGCATGAGGGGATGGATGTTCTGCAGGGTTCAGGTGAACTGTCTTCCCTGTGTCTTCTCAAAGTGCACCTGTCTTCCCTGTGGCTGAGAGACGGAGGCGCGTGGATCGCCCTCTCAATCATCTCAATCATCTCCTCAACTCAGCACTGCTCATCAGGACCACAGCGGCTCCGTGCAGGTGGATTGGCTGCTGCTTGCGTGCTTTGGTGTGCTTGGCGCCCTAGGAGTCGACTGAACCTCGTGTTTGCTCTCTCGGCTTCACTTGTACTCGTCGATCATAACTTTTGCGTTGCTGTTGCAGATATAACCTTGTTTTTCGTCATTCTCACCCATTAGATGAATATTTCATGGCAATAAAAAGGGCTGACATTTATACAGACATTTACGCAAACACACAGGCACACACACGCGCACGCACGCAAGCACACACACACACGCGCACACACAAAATAATACACAAGGGATACCACACTCTGATTTCCAATTGTCAGCCAGCTGTCATTCACTCCCCCCTCAATCCAGCCCATTTCAGTTAATGATGACCTTAATTTCCACAAACGGATAACAAACCAACAGCTTGTGGCTACCTGAAATGTGTCAGTGTATGTGTGTGTGTGCGCGTGTGTGTGTGTGTGTGTGCACGCATGTGTTTCTGTGGGTGTGTGTGTGTATATGTGCACGCATGTGTTTCTGTGGGTGTGTGTAGGGTGTGTGTGTGTATACGTGTGTGTGTGTGTATGCATGTGTGTGTGTGTGTATGTGTGTGTGTGGGAGAGAGAGCGAGCGAGAG
>JAOPUH010109485.1:0-5000 GCA_027123175.1 Urophycis cirrata | reverse complement strand
TGTTCATTCACCCATTCCCGTTCTTAAAACAGCATTCAGCCATTCATTTATTAGTTGAAGTTGAATTGAAGCAATTTCCCTCTGGGAGGGAAAGTATTTCTGTCTGTCTGTCTGTCTGTAGTTTGTTATATTTAGGATAGGATAGAGTCGCCATAGCAGCCAGGGTACATATAAATATAAATACAATCCAAAAAATATATAAATAAAGTAAAATACCCCAAAACATAAAATAAATAATAAAAATAAAATAAATGAATAAAAATAAATAAAAATACAAATTAAATGAAATTAATTTATTTTGTGCAGTCTTCCGTACATTCCTTCGGCCGTCCATTTCACACAACATCCTGGAGGAGTCGCCGTTCAGGAGGGGAGGGGAGGGAAAAAAAACAAACTCCACCAACAAAACAGCAAACACGCGCCTTCCGCCGGTAGTGAGTTCCGGCGGTTCTCACGCCGTTGTGGCGTTTGTTAGCACAGCTTGCGACTTGTGGACCGCCGCCACAGTCCGCGGCGGGCTAGCGGAGCTAAACAGAGCGCCGCGCTGGGGGAGTCGGCCCCAGCGTGCAGCCGGCCGCGGGCCCATGCTACTGACCCCCTCGTGTCTGCAGATGTTTCCTGTGTCGGTGCTGGCCGTCGGCCCTTTGTGTTTGTGGTGGTCGCTGGGAGCCTGCCCCCGGTGGCAGGCCTGGGAAACCGAAGCACTGACGCGGGTTCCCCAGGGCCCCCTGGGGAATCTCTACATTTACATTTATTTATTCATTGAGGGCATTCAGCAGACGCTGTTATCCAAAGCGACTTACAAAGAGTACATGAGTCATAAGAAGGTGAAACGTTTCATGGCTGCTAATACAGTAAGAAAGTCACCAGAACACATTTCAAGCTTTCCAATTGTTAGGTTAACCATTGCTAGGATACAACATCTCTGACTAAGTGCGAAGTTACAAAGAGTGATTAAAGTGCCAAATTACAAAGAGCGGTTAAAGTGCCAAATTACAAAGAGCGGTTAAAGTGCCACGACGTACAACATACAAGAGCATGAGGGTAGCTTTTGTTCTTTTTGCTTTTTTTTTTTTTGAGGATGGATGTTATGCAGGGTTCAGGTGAACTCTGAGCAAGTGAGTCTTGAGTCTCTTCCGGAAGATGGGGTAGTGACTCTGCAGTCCTGACATCGGCAGGGAGCTCGTTCCACCACCGCGGTGGCAAAACGGAGAAGAATTGTGATTTCGCCGTCTGACCTTTTCCTCCTTTTAGTGATGGGAGGTCCATCACCTTGTGATGGACCTCCCATCACAAGGTGGTCCATCCACGACCCCTCATGATGTCTGAAGACACCGTGATGCTGGGTCGCTGTGTCACCATGGAGAAACAACCGCAGGCCCTGCTGAAGCCCTCCGTCTGCGTTCCGATGGTTGAACAGAGTGGAGGGGGAACACATCACTGTGTTTACCTGTTGGAATGGAGTCACTGTTTTGTGTTGGCCCAGCGGCGGGCGTTCCTTGGTTCCTCCCGCAGACGCCAGCCGTCTGTTGTGATTGGTGGCGGTCTGACAGCCGCGCTCTGGAGCCTCGGAGTTGCTCTGATCAGAGAGGGAGGAAGAGCACGCCGTGGAGATACTGTGACCTGGATCTCTGCAGGAATGGTTTTGAAGACTTGTAATTTTGAGTAATCACTTCGGTGACTCGAGATGACGAGGGTATGCGGCGCTGGAGGCCCCCTGCAGCACGTCATCCTGTTTTCACTCCCAATTCATCTCCTCCTTCCTCCCGCTCCCGTTACCTCCTCACATATTCCTCCCCGATGAAAAGTAGGACAGCTGATAGCGTCTGTATGCATTGGTGTGTGTGTGTGAGTGTGTGCCATAATGTATGTATGTGTGTCTGTGTGGGTGTGTGTATATTTGATTATGTATGTTTGACTGTGTGTGTGTGTGTGTGTGTGGTTATGTATGTACGACTGTGTGTGTTTGTGTGTATGTATATGATTGTGTATGTATGAGTGTGTGGGTGTGCGTGTGTCTAAGTGTGGTTATGTGTGAGTTAGTGTGTGTGTGTCTGTGTGTGTGTTTGTCTGTGTGTGTGCGTGTGCGTCTGTGTTCGTGTGGTGCGTCTGTGTGTTTGTGTGTTTCAGTGTGCATCTGTGTGTGTGTGTGTGTTTCTGTGTGTGTATGTGTGTGTGTGTTTGTGTCTATGTGTGTGTGTGTGTGTTTCTGTGTGTGTGTTTGTCTGTGTGTGTGTGTGTGTGTGTGTGTGTGTGTTTCTGTGTGTGTGTTTGTCTGTGTGTGTGTGTGTGTGTGTTTGTCTGTGTGTGGGTGTGTCTGTGTGTGTGTGTGTGTATGTGTGTGGGTGTGTATCTGTGTGTGTGTATGTCTGTCTGTGTGTGTGTGTGTGTGTGTGTCTATGTGTGTGTGGGTGTGTATCTGTGTGTGTCTATGTGTGTGTGTGTGTGTGTGTCTATGTGTGTGTGTGTGTGTGTGTGTGTCTATATATATCCACTCCGGTGCGTGTCTGCTAACATGAGCCCTGTGGAGCCCGCGCTAAATGACACGGGCGGCGTCGCGGCGCAGAGGTCCCAGTCTCGTGACTAACTGGGCCATTGTAATTGAGATGGATTCACGACTCTAATTTTAACCGCCAGCAGCCCCCACACACACACACACACACACACACCTATCTCCCTGGGTGAGCCGGGTTCAGCACGCCCCCCCCGCCCCCCCCTGCTGGGGGGAGAGCACACACAGGACGTCTAAAGATAGGGCCGGCGTGCATCGCACGCGTGCTCCGGGTTCCTGTCTAGAAAACAAAAACCCGAGCGAGGGACCTGGCGGATGGCGGCTCCACCCGTTGGGGTTATGAACAGAACCTGTGACCGCAGCGGTCACAGGTTCTGTGACCGGTGGCAGTGGCGGCGGCGGCCCAGTCTGGGGGCTGCTGGGTCAGGCCTTTTGTTTGACTCTCTCCCCCCGACCGACCGCCACTGAAGAGTCGTGCTTGGAGTGATGGATCAAAGGGAACAGTTGTTTGTCACAGTACAATTGTGTTCACGGACACTAGGGACACAAGTCGTCCCTGGGGCATTTTTAGTTATTCACAGATTCTGAAAGTGTAGTTTCTAAGCTTTCCAATGATGTGTAACACAGAAATACTCATCGTATTTGGAAAAGTTGTGGCCATTTGAAAGTAGGCACATCAAAAAAGCTAACACTGAGAAAAAGCCTCCCAAAGATTTGCAGTTGTCACCTCTCTCTATGGGCACACCCGATTTCAAACACAAAATGTACACTTTTAAAGAAACCAATACTGATATCTGAAACATGGAGAGGCTTCTCTGTGATCTCAACTAACAGATTCAGCAAAAAAAACGAAAATCACTCATTTTGAAAAAAAATCACTTCTTTGTTGATTTGCGCAAATGTTGTGTTGGTGACTTGTGTCCCTAGTTTCCATGACTTGACACAATTTGGGGATATTTTGACTCAAACCCGTGATCTCATGTAGGACTCAGGAGTCTTTTAACAAGACGACACTTGACTCGTTGATGATGAGATAACATCAGACCGATGTTTTCTGCAGTGGCACTCGGTGCATGTAGAGATGTTTTCATGATTCATGATGTGGTCGTCGGAACCACATATGAAATTCAAATGTGGGAACGTGACACACGCAGGGTGGTTTTGCTGTGTTTTGGTGGTGTAGGTGCTACACACACACACACACACACACGACACATAAAATCCAACCACCTGACGGTCACACACACACACACACACACCTGGGCAGGAAGTAAAGAAACCTGGGTTTCGCTGTCGGGGTTTGTGTGCGTCAATAGATCATCAAGTCGTATTTTGATGACATTATAAAGAAGAACTTGAAGATCGGCAGCCCATCGGCCCAGAGACAATAACAGCTATGTCTCGCTAGCCGTAATTTCAGGCTCATGGCCTGCAGAGCGTTCTTTGATCTTCTGTCTCCGTTTCCTGTCCCGAGCAGCTGTTCACTGTCTTTGTGTACACTTTGGACCGGTGACCTTTGACCTGCCAGCCGTCGTCCCCCATCACAGCGACTCGTGGGCTAACACGTGCGTCCCAGGGTTCCAGATGTGGTGCTTGGGGGAGGCCCTGGGACAACTGCACTGGGTTTTCTGCATTGTTGGTCCACTGAATATTATAGTTTTCCTTTTGAAGTTCTCCGCTGTTAAAGCAGGACGAGTTTAAACATGAGACATCCTCCTCTCTGATCTAATTGGATCTGCCTTAGATGTTTATGGGTGAATGTGCATTCGTTGTAATTATGGATGTATGTATGTGTGTCTGCACGCACGTACTACTGTGTGTGTGTGTGTGTGTGTGTGTGTGTGTGTCTCTATGTCTGTCTGTCTGACTGTCCATCCATCCTTCCACCATCCTTCTGCATGTGTGTGTGTGTGTGTGCGTGCGAGTATGTACATGTGTGCTTGTGTGTGTGTGTGAGACGAGTCTCCTTACATAAATCTGGTGTTTTATGGAACATAGCTGGAGAGCACACGTGTGGCTCCAGCTGAGACCCCACCAGCAGCTCTGTCTCTGTTCTCCGCCGGCTCCTGTCGGTGTCCACCATTGACTTGCTTTCATCACTGCGTCATGCACACACCAACACCTCCCTCCCCCCGACCCTAGCCCCCCCCACTAGCCGAAGGAGCACCACAGTATTTTTTCCGAGAACATCCACATGTGTTCTTGTTATTATGATCCCAGGGCCCGCAGCGCATGAGACGCTGAGTCTCATGGCGTGAAGGAGACAGAGGATCGATAAGATCCTGAAGAGGCCCCCGACTGCAGAGCCCCTTCTGAGAATTCAAAATTTCCCTGGCTGACATGCGAGTGCTGCCAAACAGCAAACAAATACAAACCATGCTCTTTGTCTCCCGGGTTCATCTGACCAACAAACTGCAGATCTCTCTCTCTCTCTCTCTCTCTCTCTCTCTCTCTCTCTCTCTCTCTCTCTCTCTCTCTCTCTCTCTCT
>JAOPUH010109469.1:0-11316 GCA_027123175.1 Urophycis cirrata | reverse complement strand
CCTGCTCTAAAAGCAGCATCCCGGGCTCTCAGTAAACCACGGACTTCCCCCGTCAGCCATGGTTTCTGGTTGGCCCGAACCGTGATGGTCTTGGTGTCTGTGACATCATCAATGCATTTGCTGATGTAGGCAGTAACAGTGTCCGAATACTCCTGAATATTGGTGTGTTGGTTGTAGGTGGCTGCCTGCTTAAACATGGCCCAGTCTGTGGTGTTAAAGCAGTCCTGTAGTATCCTTAAGCCCTTAATATTGTCCTTGACATGAATTTAGTGTCCCAACAGCAGTCTAGAAAGTAATACCGACTTCCCACTATTGTTCTCAGTGTCCCAGCATCAGATCTCAGATCAAAATGAGAAAAAACAACAACAACAAAAAACGATGCATGATACCGTTATACTGAGGATACTTATCAGGTGTCCTGACGTCGGAATTCCTGGAGTCGCTCCTTAAAGCCAGATGTGGCGCTTGTACGGACCCGGTTCCCTTGCCTGCCGCTCTGTCGCCATGACAGCTGGCTGATCTGGTCCAGAAGTGAAGTTGGCTGCTTCAAAACCGTCACCGCTATTCCCCTCTTTGCCATATCCGCTGTTGCCATCTCTGCTGAGTTGTAAATCACCGTGCCTTCACTGTAAAACACACGTAATCTGGCCGGGAACGGGGTTTGAAACCGTATGTTTTTTTTCTCTCAGCGCAGCCTTCGCTTCTGCGTAATCCCTCCGTTTCTTCAACAGCTCCGGTGCGTAATCATGATCCAGGTGTATTCCCTTCCCTTGGAAATCAAATCCTTTCTTTTGCCAAGCTGTTTTGAGTATTTCTTCTTTCACTCTGAAGCTGGCAAACTTGACCACAATGGACCTTGGCGGGGCTTTGGGTGGAGGTTTCGTGGTGAGAGCCCGGTGCGCCCTCTCGATATTCAGTACTGTGGAGGTAGAGAGCTGCAGTCCTTTCATCAACAAATCATCCACAAATGCTATCATTGTTGTTGTATTTTCCTCAGCTCCCTCCTTCACCCCAAATACTCTGACATTGTCACACTGCAAACGCCCCTCCAGGTCTGTCAGTTTAGCCTCCGTTTGCATTTGAAGCTTAACTAGCTCCGCCAAAACCTCCTCTGAGGACTGAATACGAGTCTCGACAGAGTTTATACGTTCCTCCGCTTCTTCCACTCGTTTATAGATCTTGCCTACATCCTCCCGTATGTCACTCAGTTTCTGGTTAGAGTCCTTTCTGAATTCACGCAACTCTCTGAGGATAATGTGGAGGCTAGCATCTTGGCTCTGCTCCGAGTCCGTCGGTTGCACGTCCTCTAGCATGTTGCTACTAGCTTGCGATAGTTGATCTTCCTCTATGTCGTCGTCATCCTGCCTTTGTGCGACACTTTTCTTCATTTTTTTAGGAGGCATTAATTTCACCCATTTCATCTGCAAATGCACTTGCGATTCTCAAAGAAGTTTCGAGTTTTATCGGGCTATATTTAATATCGATAGTCGGGAGCCTATCTCTATGCTGCCATCTCTCAGTCAGCCAGAC
Organism: Urophycis cirrata; assembly: GCA_027123175.1. Lineage (NCBI taxonomy): Eukaryota > Metazoa > Chordata > Actinopteri > Gadiformes > Phycidae > Urophycis > Urophycis cirrata. Next base: position 9,786 of record JAOPUH010109469.1, on the reverse strand, counting down.
CGGAAGTCGGGTGACATCCTTAAGGCAGACAGATGTTTAGTGAATGCGGAGACCTATGAGAGCCTTGCAATTGTAAAGTCCACAATTAAAGCAAGGACAGCCTCAACGATGATGATAGACCAGTCAATGAAGAGGTCCTGCCTGTTGTCATATCAAACATATCAGCTGCAGCTGAATAGGAAGAAAGAGAGAGAAGAGGCACTAAAGAAGAAAAAGCTGAGAGAAGCAGTAAGGGTTCAGACTTTAGTGAGAGCAAACAAACTAGTGCACCAGGCTCAAAAAATTTAAAGCCCACAATACATGGGTCCTGCACAGCTCCCACCCACACTGGGTGACATATGCCCTGCCCCCCCAAAGTAACTGTAAGCCGCTCTGTACCTTTCAAGGGTGCCAATGCCCCTGTGGTCTTGAAGGTCTTGAAGGCTAGGCTTTCAAGACCTGCCTGTTCTTTAGCCAAAGGTCAACAACATGACCTCCAACACATGGAGATGAACACTGCATCCCTAAAAAGGCGGCTCATATTCTGAGGTAATGGTAAACCGATCCACCTCCATCTGTGCTGTATCTAATAAGTGCTCTTAACTTATTAACTAGGAGCAGTGCATACTAGAAACTCAGCCTTGGTGTGAAATATCTCTTCTGGCTCTCAGCCAACAGCCAAACCACATCAGCTTCAGTCCACCATTGCTGTCCTTATATCATTGATGGTGGCCTACAGCCACCAGGAACTTAGAATGTGCGAGTGATTACTCCACTGCTCATCTTCCCTTATAGCTCCTTTTTTCATGGTAGTACTCTCCTAACACTTAAATGCAATGTTTGCCTCGTCTTTTGTCCATTTATTTTCAAACCCAGACTCTAAGTGCTGCCTTCATAGCGGGGTCCAGGTTGTTTTTATCTACAACACGTTTATCAATGTCCTCTGGTTTATCCCCCTTGTGGACAATGAAGGACGTGATTGTGCTGAGTCATCTTGGTAATCTAGCCAGAATAGTTCAGTTCCTTGAGTTTCCGTCTCTGTACTTGACCCACTATCATTCAACTCCTCTGTCTCAACACCTCCGCCGGACTCAGATTCATTTCTCTTGTGGGGATTGTACACTTGGATATCTGGACGACGTGGGCGTCTGGGGGTGGTAGCATGTCGTTGTTGAAGCTCCTCTGCATGTTTCACTTCCTTATCATAATCATCTCTTGCAATTTTATTCTGCCAAATATGGTGGAGGAAACTATGGCTCATATCTAAACGAGTTTGTATTTTGTATTTCATATCATGCGGATCTTCATCCTTGATAATAGGTTGGCCACACCCCCAACAGACATGTTGGTCGAGGCACTGCGGTCTGCAGGACGGCTGCGGGGCCATGGCTCTTATTAGTTCAGTAATCTCTGCCACCCACGCTGGCTTTTCCCCCTCCGCTGGCTCCTCGGCTCTGGGCCATGCCCACTACTCTCACCGCTGGAGAACTCACTCTTTGGCCCCCCTCAGTGACCACGCCCCACACAAGCTCCCTTTACACTGCCATTTCCAAGGCCGACTGCAGAGTACTGGGATGCTGCAATTGCTCCCGGACACGCAGTTCTGGGGGAAAAAGGGCTCTGATGAACTGGTTGTGTGCTAGCTCGCTCTGCACGCTGGGGGGTATGTGTGCATATGCCCCCTCAATGTCATTAGCCAACACCCTTAGCGGCTGCCCCGGCTTCCTGCCACAATTACTGAGTTCATTACGCAGGAGCTCCAGCTTTACACATTGTCCAAACCACCTCTGCAATGCCCCCACTAATTTCTCATAGGGAAAGCAACAACAGGTGCAACAACACGTCGTCTGCAAAGCACAGACCAACCAGTTGCAATGTTTTAGTCTCTACTGTCCATCCTCCAGCATTAGCCAGCAGTTCGAATTGCGCATGAAACGCCTCCCAGTCCGACTTGGGCATCATTGCCTGTACCATGGCAACCGGACCATGACAACCCCACCATTTTTGTTTACATACCAAAGCGCGGGCTTTGGCTCCAGGCGAGCGGGACCCGAAGACATTTGTGCGTCGGCCGTTAGTTTCCTCGCAGATCCTCTTAACCCCTCTTTGGCCTCTTGAGAAACTCGTTCAAACTCCCAGAATGCGTCTTCTGTCTGCCCGACCACACCAGCCTCCCGCTCCTCCTCCATCTTTGGGTAGTACATGGCTCTTATGCCCTGCTAACCTGGAGCTAACGCTGTAGCCTGGGCGTGACATATCTTATTTATTTCATGTTTATTTGTATAGGGACAAGTATGATGCATAAACCAATGCCACACACCACAGAATATATAGCCTAAGCTTATTTGCAATGCCCAATTTGCAATAAATATGAACATTAAAAACAAAACTCAGAACTCAACAAGAAAATACAGACAGAACAATACAAGACATACCCTATAATACAATAAAACAAGAAGCACCAGATCATTCATAACTACATGACTGATCCCTCTTCAGAGACTGTTTGAGTTTGAGTTTAAAATGATCCAGTTTGAGTTTGGCAGGTAAGGAATTCCACATATTGATCCCCCGGACAGAAAAAGCTGTTTGTCCAAATGAGGATTTACGTAAGGGCACCCTACAATTGGATTGGATGCTCCACGTGTTACTGACCCCAAAACTCTGAGTGGAACCACAAGGTCACTGAGCACCCGAGGAGCCTGATTTTGTAGGCATTTGTTGATGAGTTTACGATAAGGAGATTTAATAAAATTATCAAAACTTAGCGTATTTCATTTCTTCAGAACATGGCAATGATGTGATGTGAATTTTGACTGTCCAAAATTTTAATTGCTCAAATGTACATCATCATAAGTGGCTTTGTTGTTGTAGATGCTGCTTGTCACCAAGAGGTTACACAATAACTTAAATGTTAAAAGATCATAGAGTGCATGAAGCTGTTTGTAGCATGAAAAGTCTCTAATAAGTGTAAATGTATGTCAGTTTGCTTTTGCAAACCTTGCTCACCATTTTAACGTGCTTCTCAAATTTTAGGTGGGAGTCTAATATTGGGCCGAGATGTTTTACCTTAGAAACTTGTTCAATACGTTGCCCATTAATCTTTAGATTTAACTCATTAGCTTCTATTGAGCACCAAGTCCTGGAAGAAAAGCAAACGGACAGTTTTCTTAACCTTGAGTATAAGACATGAATTCTCAAACCATGTTGTTATGGACTGTTAATTATATGACAGCTGTGTGGAAACTGACAAGATAGTTCTACCAGATACATATGTGACTGTATCATCTGCATACATTTGAAAACCTGCTCCAAGACATGATTGTGGTAAGTTATTTATATATAAACTGAAAAGAAGTGGACCAAGAACAGAACCCCGTGGGACTCCTGTTTTGGTCTTTAGAAAAGATGACTTCTCGTTATTAATAATGACACATTGTTCACGGTTGGAAAGGTAAGATTTAAACCACTGTAAATTTTTATCAGAGAAATTAAATTTGGACAGTTTATGAATGAGAATATCATGATTTAATGTGTCAAATCCCTTTTTAAGATCCAAAAAGACTGCCCTGACTACTTCATCTTTATCAAATGATGATTTAAGAATAAAAAGCAATTAGCAATCTCTGTGGAATAATTCGGACGGAAGCCGAACTGCAGTGGCTGTAGATAATTATTTGATTCTACATACTTCATTAACTGGTGAGCTACATCTTTTTCCAGAATTTAAGAGAATACAGGTAGGATACTAATCAGCCTATAGTTGCATGCCTGATCAACTGCTCCTGATTTAAAAATTGGTATCACTCTTGCTAGCTTCCATTTAGTGGGGAAACTCCCACTGTTAATGGAAAGGTTGATAAGATGAGCAAGAGGTTTTACCAAAACATTTTTGTGTTTTTTTAAAAAGGCAGTATCCAGGTGAGAAAGATCTTTTGAGTGACTATTAGCAAGTTCATCTATTACTGCAAGGACTTAAGTCTGATTTATTTGTTGTAGTGTAAAAACAGTGGTACATGTATCTCCACGGCAATCTTCTGCTTGGAGGCAAAATACTCACTCTCATCATTATCCCACTTCTGACACCAGTGTAATGACCACTAGGGAAAAAGAGTCCAACCCCTCTCAAGGACGCTGGTTCCAGAGCCCAAACCGTGTGTCGAAGTGAGCCCGACAATATCTAGCCGGTACCTCTCAGCCTCGCACACCAGCTTCCCCGCCAGAGTCTACTGTCTACAGTCTACTGTAATTCACTTCAAAAATGAGGACAAACCAGTTTCAGTGCACATCTTCTTTTGAAAATGCACATTTTCTTTTGAAATTCTCATTCATTTCTTTATGTGTTTGTGATATGGTTCCCAGTGTTGAGGCCCTCTTCTCCAGCGTCTCCACTAACCGTTCCTGACTGCGTCCGAGATGGGGCGTGGTCGTGGAGAGGCACGGGCCCGAGTTTGTGTGGATGTGCTGCTGCAGAAGGGCTCTGTCCATTCTGGTTGTGTTGCAAGTTAGCTCTGCAGGACTTCATCTGTGATAAAAAATAAATCAATAAATAAATGAAATCAAGCCAAGGTTGCAACCCCTCAGTCCAATACTAAAGACGTATTTTGAGCTTACACACTGTAGTAAACTCCTGCCTTACAGGGAACTTAAAATGTTTAAATATATATATAAAAGGTATTATTCCAGAAAATAAATAAATGACCTTCCCATTCCTCTGGAGTAGCAGAAGCACAAGGATGGGGTGACAGCGTTGCATCGGGGCCCAGGTCAGTGTCAAGAGACTCAGTTGGTGGTACTCCTAAAAACTAAGGAGGGACAATTTAATCATCAATAAGTTACATTATAGTGATTTATATTTTTTCCCATATAGCCTACCTGAGAGTGCCGTCTCCCCGATGATGGCCCCGATGCGCTCATCCTACTCAGGCAATGGTTCTGCCCTCCCTTCAGTCCGTTGCATCCCCCGACGGAATTTTGCTGTGTTTCTTTTTGTTTCGCATTTAAGGTCGAACCATTCCTTTTTTTACCTCCTCTATTGTGCGTCCCTCTCCCGACACTGCATCCACTGCACGTGTAGCTGCCTCCCAGGCCTCCTTTTTGTTTGTGTTAGTGCAACCTGCACTAAGGCTGCAAATATAATTTTCTTCCTCCGAGTGAGCTACTGCAGCAGTTCTGAAGTGCTAAAGTTTTTTTTTTCTTTTTACCTGTGCTCCAACAGATTTACTCTTTGCTTTTGGTGTTCTGTTGCTGCTTCCTCCGTGTGCCGTCTACACACGGCCCTGCAGTCCCTTTTAGGGGCCCTTTTATGGGCAATAATAGAACAGAATAGAAATACTTTATTGCTCCCAAGCTGGGAAATTACAGCGTAGCATTACAATACAAAGAATTAAAGAATTAAATGCAATGTAAAAAAAAAAAAATGTATGTATGTATAAAAAATATATTTAAAAAAATGTATAAATAAAAATAAGAATAAAAATAATTTTAGTGCAAGATAAAGAATATAAAAAAAATATATTATGTACAATTATGTACAGAAATATAAGGTGCTTGGAGACCTATAACCAGAGTTATTGGCTGTTATTGTACAGTGTAATGGCATGTGGCAGGATTTCTTATATCTGTCCCGGGGCAGTTACCTATGCTAATCCTATGTTAATTAGACTCACCTGGCATGCACGCTCAATTTACTAGGAGATGGCATTCATCACCTTAAGAACACCACTGCGAACAATTCAGAGGCTTAAGAACACATTGATGAATCTGACATAGGGTCTTCTTAGATATCTTCTAAAGAAGGACTTAGGAGAGAATCTAAGAAGATTCTTAAGAAGATATCGGTGAATGAGGCCCATTATTTTTCCTAAAGGATTATTCCTGAAATGTAAAATCATTAAATTACTATGTTTGGGTGTACTGACAGCACATCTGAAATGAGTGGTAAATCTGAGTCAGGTTTTGCAACTCAGCTGTCCATGTCACTGTCTCTGTTTTGGAGGCTCCAGTCACTTGGAGAGCTCTGGACTTGATCAACAGGCTGCACCTCATAGTCCAACTCTGTAGCACCCTGACTTGACTGGTCCAAATCAGACCGGCCTTCACCCAGAGTCTCCTGGCTCTCGATTTCTTCACCCGGTGACACTGGACACTGGACACTTGACTAACACCCTCAGCTTCAGCAAGAAGGTATTTGTACTGTTCTGTGATGAGCCTGTGGCCTACCGTTTTTGCAAAAGGGTCTCTGCTGAGAGCAGCAGCCACTACGTTCTTGGTGCCAGGAATGTGTTTCAGGTCGAATGTATAAGGAGCAAGCTTAGGCTAGGTTTAAACGACAATGATCTGAACACAAACCGCAAAAGTGGCGTTGCGTTCCCACTTTTAATTTTGCATTTAGAAGAGCATCTTTGGGTGGAAATCTCCATGCACACGGTGATGCAAAAGTGTGTGAAATTTGATGTAGTATGCATGCCAGGTGGCTAGGTGGTACTGTGAAGCACTGCCATACAACAACACCAAGAGCGCTGCACATGCGTTGAAACTTCCTTCTACTTAGCGTGAAATAGCCCACAGTAATTAATTGCCCTAGGTAATTAATGCACCTTCTCTGTTCTATTATGTTATCTGTGATTACTCGGCTTAATTGCTGAAATTGCTCCTGGATAGATATCAGAGCTGCTAAGGCAACTTGAATGTCCGACTGATGGAAATAATCCGACATGTTTGCCGTTGTTCGGCACTTGGATTTGACGTCAACGCTTATGCGAGGATAGCCAGCATGAGCAGCTCAGAGCACACTTTTGCATTTTCAACCCTTTAGACAGGAACATGACGGTGGAGTATTTTAAGATTTCCACTCTGGAGGGTGGGTTAAATTTTTGTGTTTTTAAGCCCCAAAAATGCTGTTGCTGTCTAAACGAAAGGCACATCTGATAAAATATTTTGTCGGTCTCACCCGGGAGCATTGTCGTGTAAAGCCACCCTAATTTATACTCCTGCGTGGAGTGCTCTACGTCGGTTACGGAGAGGCCTCTACATCGCCGGAGAGCCTGACGGAGAGCCTCTCCGTCGTCTCCGGCTGCATGAAGTATTTTTTAAGTGTCCATCACTCCGTCAAAGGACAACAGAGATGGCAAGGGCTGCGATTGGTCCTCTAAAAACGCAATTTCCAGAATCACTTTTCTGGTTTGACTACTGTCACAACACTGGCAGCGCCATTTTCAAAACACCACGGTGTCAGTACATTTAGTTGACATACATACCACCTCTGGACACGTCTCCTCAGTCTTTCACGTCTCCATTTTGTAACAAAAGTATCCATGTTTCAATGTTATTCAGCGGCAACAACAACAACAGTCTTTCTCTCTCAGACGCCATTGCTCACTGTAGCCGAAAGCACAACAACCAATGACTTTACCGACCATTGGCGTCATGGGACTAGGCCAGTCTTGCGTAGTGACGCCTACTGATTGGGAAGTTGCATTGCTTATCCTGCACCACGACGGAGAACTATGAGGGCTCGAGGGGTCTCCGTGGTTATGTAGTTGTAGAAGTATAACCAGCCCTTTAGACACAAAATGTTGCTCACAGGCATCAAGCTTAGGTTTCGTCGTAATATAGGTAAGGGGGTTGTTGTCAGTCCTTACTGAAATCAATGACCTTTTAACCAATGACAGAACTTCTCACACACACATTTTAGGGCTAAAAACTCAAGCCTGTGGGCTGCGTCTTTCTATTGGCGAAAGTGATGCTTTTTCTTCACCAGCTGTTATTTGTGACAATACTACCCCGAGCCCATCCAGTCAAGCATCAATGGCTAGAATTAGGGTTTGAGAGAAATCCGGGTGTGAGAGAACAGCGCAGTTCAAAAGACCTGCTTTCAGATTACACAGAGCCGCTTCACATTCGTCTGTTTAATCAGAGGCTTGAGTTTCCTGTAAGAGCCAGCATTGGAGTTCATTCTGACTTTCCCACGTCTCTTTTTTCCAGTAGTCAGAGCAAACAGTGGCTTGGCTATGGAGGAGCAAACTTTACTTCAGCCGTCCACTGCACAAGAAAATGCCACTCGGGCAAGTTATCGCATTAGCGACATCATTGTCAGAAGTGGATGACCTTTTGCTGTGGGTGATTTTGTCAAAGAGTGTCTGACAATTGCTGCTGAAGCTGTGTGTCCATATCAGAGGCGGGCTTTTTCTCAAATTAGCCTGTCACGGAACACAGTCACCCACTACGTTGAGGACATGGCCGAAGACATTCGGGGCCAGATAACCCAAAGAGCATGTCGGTTTTCTGCCTTCTCCATCACGTGCGATGAAAGCACTGACATATCTGACTCAGCACAGTTGCTGGTGTTTTTGTGAGGTTCTGTAAATGTGGATGCAGTCAGTGAGGAGCTTCAAATGGAACTTTTGGAACTCTGATTCAGACCTCCATAGCAGGTTCAGAGAGCTTTCCTTACAGGACTTTTACAGATGTGTTCCTGCACTTCAAAATGACTTTGTGATAGTGTTTATTTTGCATATATATATATATATATATATATATATATATATATATTGTACAGTATTATATTCTATTTAGATTTTTTTATGTACAGTATTTATATATTCTTACGACATCCAGTGTGAGCAGCAAAGTAAGAATTTCATTGTACAGGGAAACATGTTTCTTTACTGTACATATGACATTAAAAAGCTTTGAATCCTTTGAATCCTTTTGAATATATATATATATATATATATATATATATATATATATACACCCTTATTTAACTTAATGTACTGCAAAATTTACATTTTGGCCCACGACCCCTCCCCCAGATTCAATTTTGGACCTCCACTGGGAAGAATTTGGGCACCCCTGCTGTACACAATAAAATACACTGAAATGAAGTTACCAAATCAGGAAATGCAAAACGACTAACACTTTTCTTCTGTACTGAAAAGTACAACTTGAATGTGTGACGTGTAGCAACCTCTGGTGACCAAGCTGATCCACAGCTCCACGAACGACGATGAACCAGTCTGAACCGATGTGGATCAGGGTCACAGCACCACTGTAGCCGGTCTGTCCTGACACTCGGTCTGCGTTGTGTATGTTGAAATTCAGAAACGAGACAGGACAACTGTTGACTTGCCAACCGATGGGGATTTTTCCTGTGTATAATAAAATAATATCAGTACAGCAAATTCAACGGGCTTCTACATGTATATCCTTTCAAACAAAGAACAGAAGAAAACGACATCAAAAACTGTTACTATGCTTGGCTGTACACAATGAAATATACATGTACACGACAAAATGAACAACAACAAATATTTGTGACCTGCATGAAACAAGATCTACGCCTGGTGTCTAATGTTTGTTTAGCACGCTTTAACTCTCCAATCATGGGAGCCCTTTTGTGGTCTTACCTCTCCTCAGTTGGCTATAGTCCCTGCTGCAAATCCACAGGTAGTGACATCAACGAAATGTCAACGTCACACAGCCAAAATAAAAACTCTCCCAAAAAAAAACATGAATAAAAAAAATCTGTTTCCAGCAATATAAACCTATTAAATCACTACCCTGTCAGTTACATTTCTATGATGCACGTGTATATATATATATATGTTTTTCTTTTATTTTGGTTTTTGCATAAACTGTTTTAATCTTGAATGACCTCTCTCTCTTTCAGGTGATTTATGCCCTGAACACCAAGAATGATGAACACGAGGAAGAAATGGAGTCTCTGAAAGAAGCCCATGAAGACGAGGTACAGTAAGAACCCCCCCCACCCCCCAACCTCCCCCTCCCCCCTTCACGCCCAAC
>JAOPUH010109360.1:0-11346 GCA_027123175.1 Urophycis cirrata | reverse complement strand
AGAGAGAGAGAGAGAGAGAGAGAGAGAGAGAGAGAGAGAGAGAGAGAGAGAGAGAGAGAGAGAGAGAGAGAACAAGTCTCAGCTTTACAAAAATGGCATAATAGAAACATAGAAAAAAGGATTTCTAAAAAAAAAGACATCCATATGTGTTTCATTGTGGCAGTGGCTTTAGGGTGTTTTTTGGCTGTTTTTTGTAGACTTGGATCAGCAAATTACGGAGGCCAAAGCAGTGACAGAATCTCTGAGAGCAGAAAGCGTGACGATCAATCTGAAACCCCAAACTGACAGCACCTGTCTAAGGTAAGGTCTTTGAGGAGATATGTGTATATATTAGTATATATATGTATATATGTATGTATGTATATATATATATATATATATATATATATATACATACATACAGAACTTTAATGTTAAGGCAAGAGTGCAATATCTTGGGATTTGTCAGCCTTGGAAGATAACTAGTGACATCAATAAAAACCAACATAATCCTATCCACTTTTCATGCAGAAGTGGTTCAATTGGTGGTTACATCAATTACTTCTGTTTTCACCATGCATGCTATCACGCATATGGCATGGTATGGTGTGGTATGGTGGTATGTGTATATTATGGTAGATGTACCGGTGTGTGTGCGGTTTATGTGCACGTGCACAGTGCTGATGTGCGCGTGCACACCTGTTTTTAGTGTAATCCCTGATTCCAGTAGGGCTCTGGTGCATTCCAAACCAAATGGTCTCATACATTATAATATAACAATATCAAGTAACAAGAAATATCTCGCGAGCCACGCTTTTGGGGCATTGATGTCAGCACAAACCCAGTTTTGCTAGTGTACTGTAGTTTTACAGCCTGCAATATGTGTATGTATGCTATGTAGCCTACTTTCTACTTTGGGTGTCTAACAGTTTCTGTTGTTGTTTGTGCTTTCTACTGGCGACCTCATTGTCACATAAGGTGAACCAATTGCACCAACCTTCTTGTACTGGTGGGACTTGCAACTCTGCGGACCAAGAAGAGGTTCACAAGGGTTTATGGCCTTTTGTAGTATTGATTGAAGTAAAGACCACTCAGGACCAAGGACAGCGCCCACTGAACACATTCAAAGCGTGCAATCAGATTAATTAATTTGGCCCACTTGGTGACCGTGCCTCAAAGCCTGACTCCTAGGAGGCCGGGGTGGAATAGGAAATTGCTGGGAGGCAAAGGCCTCTGAAACAGGGAGCTACGTACATACTAGAGATGCACGGATGGGCTATTATTTCATCCAAAATGCATCACAAAACGCATCGTCCGTCCGCCATCCATCTGCACCAACGTTTTTGGACCAATTTTCAAAACCGCACCCGCAACCCGCCATCCGCCGGTTGTTTTTCGGTCTGTAGGCGATGCGAGGCGCTGCTGACGCAAGGCTGGAAAGTTGTTGCCTGTTCTTGAAAGGATATAGAAAACGATATTCAACAATGTGTATATATTTTTAATTTGATTGGTTAAACCGCCACCCGCCCGAATTTAATTAAAATAGTATTTTTTGTCACGTCATCCGCCCGATCCGCGGCTAAACCGCCAACCGCACATCTCTGGTACATACATACTACAGTGTATTGCAGTCATACGCTGTGTGCCGGAATACGTACAGTATGCATGTTTGTATGCATGCTGTACATCCGACTTCTAGTTATTTATGAGACATGAGTACATGAGCCCCTCACAGTTAGCAGGCCAGAGACTTTCAGAAATTTCTGTCAATTCTTAACTGGCTGTGCAACTGTGTGACGTGAAATAGCGTTTCTTGGCTGGCTGGATGGCGTGAATTGGAGGGGTATTGGGAGTGTTGTTCAAGCTAGTGAGTTGAACTGCTACACATTACGACCTTAAGCATGCTTTTTTTTGCATGCTATGTGTAAAGTTACATTTATTTCGGACAACTATGGAGTATGCTAGTGTTTGGATTTGGATGGACCCAAAGACTGCAGAATGTATTCCTCCAACTGAGAAGTGCCGAAACTCCGCATCCAGATCCATTTGAAGCCACCTGAAGAGGTTAGCTAAAATTTAGCCCACCCTGTTCCCCGAGCGAGGTGACTATTAGGGGAATGCTGGTTGTGCTGTTTATGCTAATGAACAAAGCCCGTCTAGCTGTTCTCGTTTGTGGTCCATGTGTACATTAGCATTACGGTGACTGGGTCTGCAATTTTGAATCGAGGATCCTTAGCATTCCTATTTCCGACATTCCAATTGAAATAAGGAAAAAGCAATCTCCTTCATACAATTTGCACTTCCCACTCACAGACGTGTCCTGTTGCTTTGATCAGCAGAGTCCATACATTTGGAACTTTCCCCGAAACTTTGTGTTAAACAATCAGGGCATTTTTGTCTCACAGGACAGCCATTTGAGTCTTTATTCTGGAAATGAATGTAACTGCTGTGCACAGTAAAACCTGTGCAAGTCATTTAGTTGTGTGAATGTACTGGTATATGCAATGGAAAATCACGACAGAAACAACTGTTCCAGTGTGCTTGGTCTCCTCACCGGGGCCTTCCAGTTCACTGTAAAATCTCTTCAAGCTCTTCATCATTACATTACATCTTCATCATTACTCTTCAGTATTACATTTACAATTACATTTGGGGCAATTAGCAGATGCTTTTACCCAAAGCGACTTACAAAAACAACTACATTTGTCAGAAGAAAGTGAAACATTGCACTACTATAATAATAATGATAATAAGTATAACAACAACAACAATAACAATAATATTAATACAGTAAGAAAGACACCAGAACAAGTTTCAAGCATTTCAATTGGTTAACCATTGCTCATCATAATTACCGTTTACGTGCCATGTTGAATCTCAAGGTAGTAGATCCGGGTGTCATCATCTACAGCCGGCACAACAATACACAATCACATCAAAAACCACACCATCACATTAATTCTGCCTCCGGCTATAAAAGAGAAAATGTAGCACCTTGAAAAAAGAAAAAAAACCCCCACCATTGCGCCTGGCGTGGGAACCACAGCGAGCTGCGACTACACGTGCTACAGCGTGCCTCGACCGCCAGGCCGAGTGGCCCGGCCGTTATTTACGGCCAGCGCCGGTCAGCTCCGCCGTCAGCCGTCCAGCGGCCGGTGAAAAACTGCCCAGGAAGGCTTCCGGCCGCAGCGGGGGGGCCTGGCTGTGTAAATAACGGTTCATTAAGGCCTTTTGTTTAATGAAGGGTCTGATCTGTTGCCCGGTTGATTCATGCGGTGTCCCAGGCAGGGAAAAAAAAAAATCACTAGTAAGGAAGCCTAATGTGATTGAAGCGAGAGAGAGACGCTCGTCAGGGGAAATAAGCGCTGAGTGGCATGTAATGTGTGGTTCACGGGATAGCCAGGCGTTGACATCAAGACCATCATGTCTCCTGCTGTCTGGAGTGGAGGCTGTTTGCGTTCAGCAGTAAGGGTTAAAGCCTCGGCGTCCATGAGATGTGTTGATCTGTCTTGAATGTAGCGCGATTAAACCACACAATGCAGGGTCCGTCTGCATCAAACACATGTCTGTGTATGACGTTGCATTCATGTTTAAGTCATGTACAACCAAGCTATTACTTTGTTTGCGAGCATAAATGTTCAGGCTAACAGCCGAAGAAACAGTTCATATTCCGATAGATGCTCAAAGCAATGTGAGCCAGCTAGACAGCCCAAAAGGCAAATTGCTATGGTTTGCAAAAAATGACAGACTTTTACATTTAAACAATGACTAATACTTCTGCACAATTTCGCAATGTGACTATGCAAATCAGTCAAGTAAAATGGATTTATGTAAATAACCGTTCATGCCAATGTCGCTATTAAGTGATTGCATTATACCGATCTGCTTTTGAGCAAGTGGACAATGAACCTGTCGGCACATACAAAGGTAAATCAGTTTTGGAAATTAATTATTGATGTCAATATCATGAAATACAGTGATGACTGAAAAAGAGAAACAAAAACATATTTTCGTCAACCATGGTGTGTGTGTGTGTGTGTGTGTGTGTGTGTGTGTGTGTGTGTGTGTGTGTGTGTGTGTGTGTGCGTGATAGTGAAGCGCGTGTTGGTGAAGCGCGTGTTGGTGTGTGTAATTCACTGGTGGTTGACCATTAGCCCACCTTTTGGCTGCTGGGACCTCAACACCTAAGAGATGGTCTTTATTTGATTAAAGGCAGGAGATCAATACGGTTCCAGGAAGGAAGTAACGCATCTTCCTTGTGCTGATGCTCTCAATTCCGACAACACCTGACCTTACTTCTCCTGACCGTTAGTTATGGACTGTATGTGGTACACGCCCCCACCCTCCTTCTAGCAACATGACTATCAGTTTTTGTGTGGTTGACTTTTATGTAGATAACAACATCACACATCCGTTTAGAATCTGCTCTCCTGCATGGAACCAAGTGACTTCCCATCCGAGAGTAGGACAACTGACCACGGGCCCACTTTAATAGTAAACTTATTTTTCGAGGATTTACGATATCTTTCTGTTCCTGTCTGTGCAGGGTTTCTTCCTTCATCGACTATCCTTGGAAACTACAAGTCCTACATTGTCCTTCATAATCATCATAATCGTAATTTCATAATCATCATCATTTCACAATAGGTTCCGTGGTAGGCATAGTTAGCCTGTGGACGGCATCTGTCAGCCTCAAATCTCCTTCAGCACCTCCTGGCCGATTAGCTTTAGGAAGTGCTGAGAAAGTGGCTTTAAGAGAATGAGGGAGAAAGAGAGACTGAGAGAAAGAGAGGAACTAAGGGAGAAGTAAGAGCACTCATTCACTCTTCTGTTAATATGTCCTGGAATGAAGCCATCAGTCACTACACTGTCCCTTTCAAAGCCACATTTAACTCCCACATTATTGATTGTGGGAAATTGAATACATCGAAACGTGTGCGAGTGCCGGCCATTAAAAAAAGTGTTTAGTGTGCAAAATCTGATGACGGCTACTGTAATGGAAGACAGAGGTCCACCGTCATATGAGATTGCTATGTGTTATATAAATACTGCATACTTGGGCAAAGCATGCAGAGGAGAAGTTGCTGTATGCAACTCGCTTAGATGTCCATTTGCCAATTTCCCAAAATGCATGTGAGCCTTGAAATACTACTGACCACTGCTGAATACTACAACCATGATCTAGGGCAGCTTGGGTGGCTGGGTGGCATGAGTGAGAAGGTTTTTGGGAGTGTCAGTAGTACGATTCTAATTAATGTTAAGCTACGGGCTTGTTGAAATGTTACTCGTTTCCACTTTAAACTTGGTTCAAAAACGTTTATTTCCTTTCTCCTAATTGAACTTCAGCCGCAGAAATGACACTTTTTGTTTTCTATAAAAACGGTTTTAAAGCGCGATTCTTCAAAATGTATTCTCATTTGATGTCTGTTTACTATATATAATAAAATATAGTCAAAGTTTTATGGGGAATACCTGTAATATTATTTCCCGCATTGTCCCTGACAACTAAAGAAAAGCTCCAAATCTAAAATGACACCACTTCATCTGACTGAACCTTCTCTGAGGCCGTGTTGCACCAGAACATACACTGACCCCAGCGCTTGAGTTCAGTAAAGTGCACTCGACTGCGTCTGTCGCCCCAGGTTAAAGGAGGAGCAGCAGCTCCTTAAAGAAGGGGACCTGGAGCGTGTGCATGAGGCCCTCCGTTCAGAGATACGCTTCCTACAATCTGTGAGTACCTCAACCTGGGTCGTCCTGTATGTGTGCAGCAGCATCATCTGGTTATGTCTTTGTGTTTTCATCTTGTGCTCTAAAGTTGATGGGTAAGATTTGAGCAGTTCTAAAGAGAGCAGAGAAGAGAATGAACTTGACACCAAACCACAAAAGGTCCCTCGCTCCCCCCACTCCACCATGCGTCTTCACCATCGTGAAGTGTTGCATTTCAAGCAACTGTGATTGATAGTTGCATCAAGATGGATTCCCAACCAATGTGGGAAGACGGGCCCTTTTGGGTCAGAAATTAGCCGGCAGTCGTCTAAAATCTATATTGGCTCACACAGAGGCAGGTGTAGTCAACTCGAAACAGAAATTCTCACAGAACATTTCAATCACTAATGGCGTGGGGATGGCAATGCCATTTAAAACCAATTACACTCAAATAATAGCTCTTGAATCTTACCTAAAGCACCTTTAACTGCCAAGTGTAGAGAAATGAAACCGATAGACATCCAAATGAAGTGCACGCGTGAGCCATATACTGCATGCAACAGTTTTTAACACAGGAATGTTCGCGCATAGTGACACACTAAAGCACCTACAAGCAAACACACAACACAACTCATTACGTAGCCCTTGGATTCTTACGCTTAGATACGCACCATAACAATTCATTTATGGTAATAGAAAAACAGCATATATGGGATGGGTCTCTCTTGAATCTTGTAAATTATAGCCCATAAACATCAAACTAAATCCTTTCATTTCCATGTGTATTTCTCTTTTTTTTTATTTTTATTTTTTAGAAATTACGCTCCAGATTGGGCAGCCAGCTACATTAAGGAGAGCTGCACTCACTGGAACTCAGTACGTTTTACAGCAGTTTGTCAGTTGGCCATGCTGTTGTTTGTTCCATTGAAGATTTGACAATATTGTCTGTGTTCTAGTATAGTTTTATAACCTCATACATATATACTATTTCATTTGTCATTTTGGAATAGTTTACTTTTTGTGGGAAAATGTCTCTTAATCTATGCTTAATCTAAAGAATCCGTCAAAGCAAAATATACTGACACTTAGAGGCAAGTGCACTGCAACATAGTCAATTGAATATAAAATAGCGGATTCTCCTACTAGAAAAATCACATTCTATTGTTGCTTTAAATTGTTCCATTATAAAAGTACATCTACTTCTACTTAAATAGCAAATAAATAAACAACAAAAATACAATCCGATGATGACGCAAGCCCAGTTTATTCCATGTCATTGACAGTGTTCTAGCGCCGCCTCCTGGTAGATCTTTAATGTTGCAACTCGTTATTTTTCCTTTCGAACGATCCAGCATAAGTGATGGCAGAGAGAAGTAATTTAAGTCATTGTTGATTAGAGTGCGTGCTGTCCCAACGGGAAACCCTCTGGCTCGTCTTTCTTCTGGTAAGAATGACTGAATGTTAATACATCGGATCTATAACTCGATAGCTGATGAGGTTTTGCAATCCCATTTGAATCTGTGGCCGTGACCCAACGATGGCATTGGTTGTAATAAACAACAGGCATTTAGCTAAGTAAACCCGTATGCAATCACAACACGATTCAGATACAACCCATCTCTCTCTCTCTCTCTCTCTCTCTCTCTCTCGCACACGCACATTACTTAGTATTTTATCCCCCAAAACAAAATTACATAAATATTTCACAAACTCTAACACAACAAACAATTTTGATAATCGATGAATTGTTTAAGTCATTTATCAAGTAAAAATAACAAATTGCTCCCTTCATGTTGCAGTTAAATTAAAATACTTTCCTCACGGATCATTATAAAAAGAGTAGTTTAGTTTGTCTTGGATGCTTGTCAGACAAAGTAAGCATATTTAAGACATCACTTTGTGATGGCATATAGACTTAATGTTTCATTAAATAAATGACCATTAGATTAACCTACCCTGAAAATAATCATTAGTTGCAACCCTACTGTAGACACGTTTACATTTAATTCTTCTCTCAAATTGACCCCAAGGTTTGTGCAGCCATTAAAAGCGGTATCAGCTTTTCTGTCTCTGTGTCACACATGAGGACGGGATTCCTGGGCTCTCCAGTGATCTGTTGACCCCTCAGCTCGCTGATAAACTGTTGAATGATTTGACCCTGCAGTTGCCTCTGCTTTGTTTCCAGACAGTTCTGGTCCTTAGGAAAATATGCTGACGGTAGAGCAGAAATCGCTATAGATGATTCTGGAGACCAACATGCAAAGAGAAGGGAGGAGAGATGGGGGGGGGGGTGAGATCAGGTTAGAAGGGTACATTTTGAATGTATTTGAAGTGTCAATCATGTTTCTCGAAAGAGAGCCTTCTGATCTGGTCTCTTGATCAATGCAAGATAACAAGTAATGCAATATCACAGATCAATACACTGAAATGGAAATGGGGTTTTTACAACGGGAGTGTATTTTATACAGACGACTCAGAGGCAAAATACATTTTAAACCTCAGCGAGAGATGAAGACATTTCAGCAATTGGCATTGGATCAGGGCTGGCGATGGATAGATTCATTCTTACTGATGCAGCTGGCCAGCCTGTTTCCTCCAATGAACTGGGTGGTCCAACTCCCCTCTGAGCACACTTCATAAGGCCTACTCCGCCGAAGGAAACTGAAATCGTAGCCCTGGGGGAAATAAAAGTCACCCAAACCATTCTCTTCATCTGTTTCAGACACAGATGAACATACGGTCTTCATGACAGTGTGAATTAGGAGCCTGCATGATTTGAGTGTTCCTTCATCAGGCTGAGTGCACGTTTGACGAGGTTCCCGGGGTTCCCCTCAGTTTGGGTCCCTGCTGTCGGTACTCTTACCATAACCTAAAACCCTACCTGACGTTAACTGTAATAATAACCCTCATATGTGCTGATTAGCAAAATGTTTCAAAAGGTATCATTGTGTAAGTGAAATCTGAGAAACACCATATTTTAGTTTGTCCGCTTGTGGTGGAACCTTCTTCACACTATCATTCATCTTTTAGGCATGTTAACAGTCAAATGACCATGGTTAAAGATAACAGGGTTTCTGGGGAATTGGTAACTGTGGTGAACAGTTGGTTTACCAGACACCTTGGCCTCTTATGCCAACCTTAAGCTGTCATTCACTGCATAACGCAAACGTTGCTCCACCGCTAACAACATGGTACCTCAAGTGCTCCTACATTTTTCAACACAGCCAGAAACCTCCAGTGAGCGATCTGCTGTCTCTTCGCCCCACACCGCTCGGCAGCTTGGATGCCTTCAGCACTGAGGGATTTCATGTTCCTCCGTTATTTTGAGCAGATGACTGATAAATAACACAATGGCATCATCCGTCATCCATCTCCCTCTTTTGGCTTGTCGTAAACGCCAACTGAGCCATGAGCTACTGGAGGGGTTTGTGCCATAACATCCTGTGCCGACACCAGCCCTCTTATACATAGTAACAGCTCTGTACACCTTACAGATACAGATACTACTGATCAGACAGACAGGAGGGGGCGGCAGTAGCTCAGTGGGTAGAGCGGGGGGACAGAGCGGGTCGTCCACTAACCGTAGGGTCGGCGGTTCGATCCCCTCGATCCCCCACCTCCTCCAACTGTCCACATGTCGAACCCCACAAATGTGCTGATTGTAAGTCGCTTTGGACAAAAGCGTCTGCTATATGCCCCCTTTACCCTTTACAGACCCTCAAACAGTACTACACGATTTCAAGTACAGGGTCAACAATACATAAGTTAGACATTATGTCAGAATGGGCTACAATCATCACTATTACTTAAAGAAAAGAGGATCTCCTAACACAAAACCAAATCAAACTTGATTCACCTAAACAGGCAGGACATGATGGCGTCCATGAAATTGAGCTCTCATGGGAATGAGTGAGAATTTTGGGATGATATTCTCATCAATTCAGATATTAGAAAAGTGTTCGTGGAATTCTGGGAGAACAATTGTGGTTCAGGAAAAATAGGGCAAACACTCTTTTCTCAAGTAAATGCATTAAGCTCTCATACTAATCTGTTGGATCATTGTTGTCATTATGGGCACATTCTAGGTCTCAGTACTGTTTTTTTTTTTTCCCCGTTGGCTTTTTGGGGCATGCCTTGAGCCAAGTACAACTCTAATTTGGTCTTTTATCAAATATCAAATATGTTGTAAGGTGATATTTCACCCACAAACACACAGCCAGAAGCTTCATGGGATATAGAAGCATCTGAGCAGAGCTCCAGTGAAGGCAGAGGCTCACCAAGCCGACACCACAAGGCCAGAGGGTACTAATAGGCTCAGTACGGGTCCCACTCTCAAATAGGGGAAATCGTATAGTATATCATATTCATACTTATTGTAAGTCACTTTGGATAAAAAATGTTTGCTAAATGCCCAAATGTAAATCTTGCAATATTGACAGAATCACACTAATAACAGATTTGCAATTATACACACTCAAAAATGTCAAATATCATATCTCATGAGGTCCCTGTGGATTCCCTACCCTGGATGTTATCATCCTATTATTCTCATTATTATTAGTTATTATTTAGTCTCCACACAGATCTACGTAACAAAATGACTGTCAACCTGACCAACCGTCAGCCAGACAGCAGAGTTGAACTGCCGTCACTGATTGGCTACTGTTATAACCCAATGATGAACCCAATTCTTCTGTGCCATAAACCCCATGGGATATTGCATCAACAGTAGAGAAATCCTATCCCAGAATGCCCTGAAGTTGTGAAACAGAATCCCACCCATGCTTTGTGAAAACATAATTGGCTAATTCAACAGACGCATTCACTTGGAAAAAAAACAACAACCGCTTGGAATAACCAGTGGGGAAGAATAAACGATAAAGTTGATATATCATTATCTTTGTTTCCTAGCATAGAAAATACTCACATGTTCACACAGGGGCTTACAGTACACTTTCCCACCGATGGTGACACAAACTATTCCTCCATTGCTGTGCACCTCTACTTTTGGAGACCCGTCAGGCAAATGGCAAACTATAAGGAAGATAGGAATCAGAATCAAACGTTTGAGATCCCCAACCTAATACTCTTTTTTTATAAAACAATGTTTATGTCTGTCCATTTCTGTCTGCTGGTCATCTTGGTTCTAAATGCCAGGCGAGCGTGGGAACCCCAAATGCTAAATTCTGCATTCTATTATTTTGAAGCAAGATGGCTGCCAGGGTTTGCCTGCTACCTTTCAGTGGATCCCGCTTTAGTATTTCACTCAGCGTGTCCATGGAGCGCAGCAGTTGATCTTTCTCCTCTGCAGTCCAGTTGGACAACAGAGCACTGCCACAGTCCTCTGCTGCCTCCTGTTGGAGAGAGAAGACAATGACGACTTGGCCTATGGGGCTTATTCTAGCCATCCCTGTTTTGTTAAGTTCTGAACATTGGGGTCCTGGGCATTCTGAACATCCTGCTGACAATAAATGATGATGCTGCACTTTAATTAACAAATGTATGCATCCATACTTACTTTGAGCTCTGTAAGTAGGGGAAATGTGTCGAAGGAACATTTTTCAGATGCATCTCCATGCTGAGTGGTGGTGCAGGCACATAATGCTATGCACATGCACACACACGTACACACACACACACACACACACACACACACACACA
>JAOPUH010109339.1:0-11348 GCA_027123175.1 Urophycis cirrata | reverse complement strand
GGAGGCCTGAGCCGTGATGCTGAGCGGAGCAAACGAGGCACTGACATCTCAGTGACTCGGTCAAAGGTTTTATATGAATACAGTCTGCTGTGGGCAGATTTGATATCCCATACGCAACACGACAATGAATATAGCAAATATGATATACAAGGGCGTTTTAGGCATCTTCATCAATGGTCAGCAACATTAAACGGACACCCAACGTATCACCGTATTTTCTTCCGTATGTTTCAAGACTTCGAACAGCATTTAATTTGCATATTAATTCTCAGATACTTTTCAAACCCTGGATAAAGGGGTCGATATTTCCTCTTAACGGCCCAAGGAAATTATTGGAAAAAATTTCCAACAACTGCGCCGCTGCTGCTTGTTTTTCTGTATTGCTCTAACATTACATCTCCACACGGGGGCAGCATTAGCTAGGAAACAATGGCACCTTCCGCCCTGATGTTGGTCCTCCATGCGTCATGAGATGCGCCTGTGGGTATGTGTGGGAACATCGAGGTACTATTAACTAAACATCCAGTCCAGTAGGAACCTTCAACGAAAAAAATTATTTTGCCTTTCATGGAGTGCACATGACCAACGGTGTGTACTGCCACTATAAGGTCATGTGCACTTATAGTACCTGAATATAAATACTACTCAATCTTTCGTTTTGGTTTTAGTCTTTGGTCTATTGACAGACTCATATAAGGACAATGTCAGCTTTTGGGTTGATTAGTTTTGACTCAATAGATTCTAAGTCAAACTCTGTGGGTTTTTTTTTTATAATTGAAAAAAGATCAAAGACATATTCTTGGTTTTGTTGCAAATATTTATCGTTGTTCAAACAGGTTTTTGTGCAAAAAAGATACTTTCAACAAAAAGTCTCAACAAGTCTCTTGGATCTCTAGGTTTAAAGAGGTTATGAATAAATATCAAATATACATTCTTCTCCAGTGCTACTGTGGACATATGCTGTAGGTGCCTTGGAAGACGTGGTCCATACATGTGTTACTGGTCTGCTAAGCGCTGAAGCCCACTCTGTTCCTGCCCTTTGACAAGCACATATCCTCCTACATGTAGTGCATGTAAAAACAATCAGACAAACTGCATTTATAAAATAACAACCAAATTATACTGCTGTGAGAGGACTATGTAGTGTCTAATGGTATCAAAACAAATCAATAACGGTGGTACAAAAGCTCAAATCTACTTAAAGTATGTACATTTAACGCTGTGATTTCACTAAACACAACACTTACAATGTCTGGAACAAAACTCAAGGAATAAAGTTGTTGGACTGAAAAAGCAATGAACTCTGTCTAACAAACAGGAACACTTATATACAGGACATATCAGCACACTGGCACTTTGAATACAGTGATGGCAAGCCAACTCGAACCTGAGCAAAGCCATTGTTTCCCATGGCATGCCTTCAAAAGTCACACAGACCCACAGGGACAGCAACAAACATGGCTTCTACAACTGATGTTACTGACATTTGTGATGTCACAAAATTAAGTTTAAATGTCATGGCGTGTCATTACTCTGCACTCATTTGAGGGGTCTGTCGCTAAAGTTTGATATAATTTGTTTGGTTACTCTTCAATAACACTCTTTGTACCGAAAAAACTTCAACTACAAAGCTAACTGAAAACAAATGAAAAATTACCGTTCCTCAGCCCTCTGTGCTGATTTATACTCCATTTGAAAACAGAACGCCAGACTCCTGGTTGATGCTCTCCTTGACCTCCAGAGGCAGCGAGTCAAAGAGGTGGTCTTCCACCACCAGGCCACTCCTGCGTAGGAGAGGACACTGACCAAGCTGGAGGGGCAGGCGGTCCAGACAGTTTCCTTTCAGCTCCAGCTGGGTCAGCTGTGCAAGTTGGCCAATCTTCTCCGGGATGACGGAGATACGGTTGTGGCCCAGGTTCAAGGTCCTCAGTTTGGTGCATTTGAACAGTTGCTTGGGCACCACCTCCACCTTATTACCAGATATGGCGAAATGCTGGAGGTTCTGCAAGAAGCCCACCTCGAGTGGTATGACCACGATGGAGTTGTGGCCAACGTCAAGGTAGCGCAGCTTGGGAAGGTTGAATAGCGACGAGGGCAGGGCTTCCAGTTTGTTGTGTGAAAGGTAGAGCGACTCGAGATTCTTCACGTGGCTTATGGACAGCGGAATGTTGATTATTTTGTTGTGTGAAAGTTTGAGGCAGGTGAGCCTCTTGAGGTGCTGGAAGCTAATGACCTCTTCGATGGTCCGAATGTTATTAGACTTCAGGTGGAGCTCCTGAAGATTGGTCAGACTGAAGATTGCATGTGGAATACGCTCCAGTTCACAGTTGTGGAGCTCCAGCTCTGCCAAGTTCATCATCTTTTTGAGGCTATTGAGAACCAGGAGTTTGGTCCCATCGTTGTCTACGACCAGTTTGATGAGATGCGGTGACAGATCTGTTATGTTTGTGGGCATCTTGGTCAGGTTACTTTTCAGATGCAGGATCTTCAGGTGGCGGAGGTCTCGCAGAGACTCCAGTCCAATCATTTTGTTGTTCTCTGAGTTCAGGTTACCCACCAGGTACATTTCCCTCAGACTTTTCAACAGGTACACCCACGTGGGGATCTCAGCGACGTCTGTGAACTTGACGTGAAGGCACCGAAGGTGGTCTCGGAGGAACACGAATGCGGTCTGCTCGACCTTGGCGGGACAGTGGTAGAGGTGCAGCTCCTGGAGGTTCATCATCTGCGAGATCTTCACCGTGATCCTTGCCTCAGGAATCAGCTCCAGCTTGAGGATCTCCAGGTCAGTGAGGTCAAACACGGCGTCCGGCACCCCAGACAGCATGAAGAGATGCAGCTCCAGCTTCTCCTGGGCATTGCGTGTGACGTGCTGCCGTAGTTTCTCGTAGGTCCATTCGTGGTTCAAGCTGATCTCCCGGAGCTTGTTCTCGCTAACCTCGGAGAGAAAAACGCCAAAGCGCTTGGAGTACAGCTGGTCATACTGATCCACCATGTGCAGAAGAAAAGCAAAGTCATTCTTGACGTCGGGTATGTCGCTGAAGCTGCTCTCCTCTCGCACCTTTTCAAAGGAGTACTCCTTGAGGGGCCGGCGAAATAGCCAGAACAGCGTGTAGATACACACAACACCGTACACACAGATGAGAGCGATGTAGCTGACAAGCAGTTTCTTCAACATGAATGCCATGTTGTGCGTACACTGGAACTTCGAATAGCCAGTTAAATGTTTAATTTCCGGCTCACAAACATGGGCAAAATTGATGGCGGCAACAAAGGTCATCGTGTAGCACAGAATGAGTATAAACTTGACCGTTTTGATGACTGTCTGGGCGACGTAGAGCTTGTAAATCAAGTCACTGTCTTCAACGTGAGCCCGAAACTTCCTGACTTTCTCAAACAGCGCCTTTGCCTGCTCACCGTCCTTCTTGTCCAGGATGGTCATGGCCGGGACTTCGATCACGAGCTTCTCCGCTGAGAACTGGACGCTGGACTTGACCAGCACGGCAGGGGCGGACTGGTTGGGACTGCCCTCCTCGCTGCTGGTGGAGAAGTGTTTGGGCAGGGAGGACGGGCCAACCAACCGCTGCTTGTTCTCCTCAGAGTGCTCGCACGCCGTCTCAGACAGCGCTTTGGTCGTCCACGGGGACTCAAAACACTTCCCCAGGATGGAGACGAAGTGCTCGATCTTGGAGCTGGTCTTTGGGTATTTGAACCAGAAGTTGCTGCTGACCATGAGCACGATGGTGTGAATTAGCGCGAGGTATGGGAAGTATTTGGAGTACCAGGGCAGCGCCACGTGGTAGCACATTTGGTTGACGAAGACATACTGCTGGAAGTCTAACGCTGTCCTCACGCCCGTGGGCTCGGGTAGACCCAGCTCCGCTGGCTCACCGAAACCAAATTTCCGGAAGACGCCAGCTGGGCGGCCGTCAGCCAAGAGCGCGGCCTCCACGTCTAGAGCTGCGGCGTGAACGTCAAAATGTCCGTCCACGCCGGGGTCCTCTGCTACCTCCTCCAGGATAGGAAGGCAGACCACCTGGTCTTTGGTGAGCTGCATGGTTCCCGCAAAGATGGCCAGCATCAGCATGACTACGCCCAGGTAATCCATGAACACGTCCCACCATGGCTTCAGGATCTTATAGGTGGGCTGGATGTCGTTCAGGGAGGCCACCTCCGTCAGGGTGAACATACCTGGAGGACAGTGAGCAGGAGGAGGTTATTACAGAAGAGAGACAGAGGGAAAGAGGGCGGAAGAATGGAGAGAGAGAAACAAGGGGAGGATAGGAGAGGGGGGAGGAAGGAAGGAGGGAGGAGTGAAGGGAGAGAAGGACTAAGGATATAGGAAACAAAGAATTCAAGAGCAGAAGTAAGGCATGATAAAGCCTACTGTATGATTATGGCAACAGCTTGAACCGTTTTGAAAGCTGCCTTATCAAGCGGGTCAATCATCTGCCATTCTGACCGTCAACAGTACTGGGTGACCTACTTACGCATGAGTGTGTGGCTGTGTGTGTGGGCATGTTGTGATGGGCCACCACATCACTGCTCCTGTCCACAGAAGCTCAACATTTAAAGGCATTCTCAGATACGACACGGTAACCGTGAATCGTTACATTATATATTGGCAATTCATTAATATTGGACCATTAGCTAAATGAATGAAGCACATGTTAATGCATATAACAGCGTCCTCCTTCACATCTAGTGAACTGCCGCCACTGGTTAATGTGCACAAGGTAACCGTGTGTCCACAAGCAGCTCCCAGCCTCCAGCCCAGCTGGGGGGCTGTCAGGGGGACGCTGGGTGGTCCTACAGCGGGGCGTTGGAGCAGGTTCATACCGAGCGGTGACGCTTTAAGCATATGCACCCATATGATGATATGATACATAAGTTGTCAATCATTGTCTTGTTATACGTTGTGGCGATGAAGCGTCGATCGTCTTCATCCAGACTCTAGTGATCCTACATGATGGCGCTAACACATCGGATGGAGACCGAGGCGCGCTGTCCGCTTTACGCACCTTCCGCTGAGAAAGATCCGATTATGTCGAACGCACTCCCCGCCGCATCCTTCCACAGCAGCCCGTGTTCCTACACGGTGGGGTTACGTTATATTCGACTGCAGACGGAATGGAGCAAAGCGAGGGTCCACATTAAAATCCCACTCATGCTTTTCCTCATAGCCGAATCCTCCAGACGAGACGCAAGGTGACGCATTCAACTGAGTCGGCGCATCGGGCCTACCCGGGATGCGCTCAGCCTCCCATTGTAGCGATCATCATCATCATCATCATCTACATCATCATCATCATCATACTCAGGTTGTCGACCCAACGTTACCGTGTTCTGGAGGACCTTAAGACTACCCGTGGATCCAGAGTCTCTTCAGAATAGCGTGTTAGTCGAGTTCCCAGGATTGCGCCTTGCGGCTTTGCAGCCTTGCAGCTTTGCGGTGTGGACAGATGGACAGATGGTCAGATGGCCCGGACACTGGCGGTCAGGACAGGAACTGAAACTGCTCCTGTTCCAGTTTGTGCACTGAACCCTCGTTCACACTCTTCGGAAGGCGTTAGATTAATGTCACAAAACCATTTAGTGGAAAAGTCTTCGATTAGAATAAAGCGGAAGAAGGGTTGAGAAACGCGACAACAGCGCGTTTGGACGTGAATTCACCATTCATCCAGGCGTCGTGTGTGTGTGTGTGTCATGCTGTGTCAGCTCCAGGGTGCATTAGACCCATTGACTCATTCATAGACAATCCTTTCCTGTCTACATCTTTCATAAATAACAAATTAATAATGAAATAGTTAATCATTGTTAGTTATTCAACTATGAAACATAACCTCCATTAAAACCTTATTGCCCAAATGTCTACGGACATTTGAGTGAATATGATAGACCCAGACATCTTACAGAAATATGAACATGTTGATGTTCTGCAGTACTTTTCCAGATGCGCTTATTCAGATGGCGTTGTGTGGTGTCAATCCCTCAGACCGCCGGCAGGTGGCAGCGTTCCCCTCAGCGGTTCCCCAGGCTCAGAACCATTGAATCTTCAAGGCCGTCTGAAGAAAGAGGACCACGTTGGCCTCTACGACATGACGAAGCTGTTTTATGACGCATAATTAATTTAATCGGATTACTTTATTACTTGGCCTACTTTATCCCGCGTTTCCTGTCTGCGATTAAGTATTCATAATTGCCAAGCACATTGTATTAAATATTATATTTGGGAGACATGGCAGATCATTTAGGATATGTCTACTTAATTGTTTTAGATGATTGGCCTTCTAACAGCACACAATGTCATATTTATGGAAATAATTGATAGGTTAGATAGCAGATATTATATTTCAAACCTTAGGAAGGAACAACAACAGAGCAGACACATTTGAACTATAAATAAACCAGCTATTTTTTTTTATTATCTAACATGACAAAATTGCTTATAAAAATACATATTTTCTGAAGTTCAGGCATGTGTGTATATATCTTATGAACTAAATAATAATTGCATAATAACAGCATAACATTCCCTTTGGATGGCTAGCGCCATAAATATTAGCTTCCTATAACAGAAAAACATTTCCATGACACTGTGGTATGCAGGCAGCGTATATCCCACACATACCACTAGCATCATGAGGTACATTATGACTTACCCTGATCATCTCTGAGTGAGCTTTAATTTTTTTAAGTCTTTAAGCTACTTTAAAGGAAGCTTTCTCTTATTTGAAGGACAAGGCCTATGTGGTTCTGTTTTAAGGATGGATAACAAAGATATTTTACAACAACAAAACAAATCAACGTTTACTCCTGCTGACATATGTTCTGTGCAGCAAACAGCAAACAAATGGCCTCGTGGTGATCTCCTCAGTGCTGTACAGGCCTGTTGTTTTCAAATAAAATCTATTGTGAGCTAATGTAACTTTTAAGAGACTTTTTATCCAGAGTGACAGTGATTACAGATAAAGGTCGGAACAGTTTGTTAAGGAGCAGGTAAGAACAGCTCGTCAAGGAACAGGTAGTAACAGCTCGTTAAGGAGCAGGTAGGACCAGCCCATTGAGGAGCAGGTAGTAACAGCTCGTTAAGGAGCAGGTAGGAACAGCTCGTTAAGGAGCAGGTAGTAACAGCTCGTTAAGGAGCAGGTAGGAACAACTTGTTAAGGAGCAGATAGGACCAGCCCATTGAGGAGCATGTAGGAACAACTCATTAAGGAGCATACAGGAACAACTCATTAAGGAGCATACAGGAACAACTTGTTAAGGAGCAGGGTGTGTGTTTGTTACTAGGGTAGCCTACTCTTCAGGTTCTTTGAGAAAGTCAGCCATCATATAAACACAGATCCATGTCAGCCTAGTTCTAGAAATACATACTCACTTTAAAGTCAGCAGTCACAAAATAACTAGTGTTTAACTATGACACCACAATGATTTAAAGCAGGATATGTCACAGTATGAGATACACTGATATAAAGCCAAATGTCATAGTATGACATCATAGCATGACATCACTCTGATACATGGTATGACATCACACTGACAAAAAGCAATATGTCATATAAAATCACACTATTATAAAGCAATGTGTCATAGTATAATGTCACAATGATAGAATGACATAACACTATGTCAGTAGAATGAATGTCATAGAATGACAACATAGTAATACATAACTCAAGTATGACATCACACTGATAGTATGACATCAGTCATAGTCATATACAGTATGATATAAAGCATGACCAGGAGACATACAGACAGACAGAAGAGTTGGCACTTTGGTCAGGGTGTAAGGCACCCCACTCACTCCGTCTTCATTTGACCCCTGACCTCGGAGGGCAGGGTCTCAAACAGCGTGTCCTCCACAATTAGCCCGCTGCGCTTCAGGGCCCGGCAGCTGCCCAGCTCAGCTGGCAGAACCTCAAAATGGTTTCCCTTCAGCTCCAGGTGCGTGAGCAGCACAAGGTACGAGACCTTGGGCGAGAGCAAGGACAGCGCGTTGTTGCCCAGCTTCAGCGTCTTCAGCTTCTTGCAGAAGAAGAGCTCGTCGGGCAGGTTCTCAATCTTGTTGCAGCTGACAGAGAAGTACAGCAGGCTCTGGAGCACGCCTATCTCTGGTGGGATGAATCTGATGTCGTTGTTGGACAGGTCTAGGTAGCGCAGCTTGTTGCACAGGAAGAGGTGCGAGGGCAGGATCTCAATCTTGTTGTGGCTGAAGTAGAGACGCTCCAGGCTGCCCAGCTTCTTGATGTGCTCAGGGATGTACATGATGCTGTTGAACCACAGCTTCAGGCAGGTGAGCTTCCGCAGGTGCTGGAAGCTGACAATCTCCTCGATGCTACGCAGGTTGTTCTCCTTCAGGTCCAGCTGCTGCAGGTTGGACAGGCTGAAGATGGCATGTGGGATGCGCTCCAGGTCACAGCGTACAAGCTCTAGCTCTGTAAGGTTGACCATCTTCTTCAGGTTGTTGAGCATTACCAGCTTGGTGCCGTCGTTGTAGATGTAAAGCCTTTGCAGGTGGCTGGAGACGTCCACAATGGACTGGGGGATCTTGGCCAGGTTGCTCTTGAGTGTCAGAGCCTTCAGACACTTGAGCTCCCGCAGCGACTCCAGGACGACGTTCTTAGAGACATCGGAGCTCAACAAGCCTATGAGGTAGAGCTCCTCGAGGCTCCGCAGGCCGTACAGCCAGTTGGGGAGCTCCCTGCTGTCGTCAAACTTTACACGGAGCACCTTCAGGTTCTCCTTGAGGAAGGAGGTAGCGGTGGTGTGGAGCTTCAGGCAGCACTGGTACAAGGACAGCTCCTGGAGGTCTTCCAGCTTGGAGACTGAAGCGGGCATGGTGACGTTGTAAATTATCTCCAGCTTGAGCGACTGCAGCTCCGTCACTTCGAAGATGGTGTCGGGCAGGCCGGAAAGCATGAAGAGCTGCAGCTCCAGCCTGTTGTGAGCATTGGTCAGCAGCCGCTGGCGCAGCTTCTCCGCCGTCCACTCGTGGTTAAGGTTCAGCTGCTTCAGTTTGTTCTCGCTCACCTCCGACAGGAACACGGCGAATCTCTTGGAGTACAGCGGGTCATACTGGTCAATCATGTGCAGCATGAAGGCAAAGTCGTTCTTGACATCAGGAATGTCGTCAATGCCTGTTTCCTGACGTACATACTCGAACGAGTATTCCTTGAGGGAGCGGTAGAAGAGCCAGTAGGAGGTGTAAAGGCTGGTGAGTCCGTAGACAGCCACAAAGCACAGGTAGCAGTAGGACAGCTTGGAGAACAGGTGAGCCATGGTGTGGTTGCAGGAAAAATGTTTGTAACCTGTCATGTCCTGGATGTCCACGTTGCACTTCACCGTGATCTGAACCTCGGATACTAGAATGCTGTTGTATGCCAGGATGAGGAGGAACTTGAACACTTTAACCACGGTCTGGCGAACATACATGATGTAGAGGATGTCCCCCTCCTCCACGTGCAAGCGGAACTTCTTCACCTTCTCAAAGAGCGCCTTCGCCTGCTCTCCTTCTTTCTTGTCCATTGCGCTCGCGGTCGGCTTGTCCACCACGATCTTCTCTGGGATGGACCGGAGGGACTGGGACTTCTCCAGGTTGGCCTCCTTTGGAGCTACGCTGATGCTGCAGCGGCTGGCGCTGAGCTTCTGGTGGTCTTTCTCCTCAGGGTTCTCCCCGGAAACCTCAGACAACGCCCTGGTGGTCCAGGGGGAGTCGAAACACTTGGGACAAGTTAAGATAAGTTAGTACTTTATTAAGTTAGTACTCCTGAATTTCCCATCTGAAATCATTCAAGTACTCATTTATTTGATCTAACCTTTAAATCCCAGACGGGAAATGTGGGTGTCACAGCAGACAATACAAAAATTTGAATAAATCCACACAAATATTTACCTTTCCCAGGATGGAGATGAAATGTTCTATCTTGGAGCTGGAGCCGGGGAACTTGAACCAGAAGTTACTGCACACCATGAAGATTAGGGTGTGTATGAGGACCAGGTAGGGGAAGTACTTGGCGTACCAGTGCAGGGCCTTCTCGTAGCACATCTGGTTGATGAAACTGTACTGCTGCAGGTCCAGGTCTGTCTTCAGGCCAGTCATCTCCTTGGGCAGGGCGGTGAGGTGGGCCAGCAGGGACGACTCCTCCAGCTCCACCTCTGTTCGGTTGGGCAGCGGCGCAGTCTGGTTCGGAGGCATGGCCCTCTGGGGGAGGCAGATGATCTTGTCCTGCATGACCTGGGAGACGGCCGACCAAACACAGAGGTTACAGAAGAAAAAAGAATGAACAAACAAGAAAAAATACATAAAATAGTAGATTGGTACACAAATCCAGAGAGAAAAAAAAGAGACAGACTGACAAACAAAACTCTGACCTATCTAAACACACTTCAGTAGTTGTTTGCAACAAGATGGCGAAAACAACCTTAAAGGTCATTTGATGACTTTTCTCATGACTCAACAGGAAATGAGTTACATTGATCAACTGGCAAACACACAGGGAGACATTTTTTTATCATGGATTAAGACAGCCTGCAGCCTACAAAATGTAGGCAGCGGTAAAGATGAATTGACATTATATATTGATTGTTTTCCTCTCAACTAAATAAGTCATTACTATTTTTAGGATTATTGCTGTAGTGGTTGCTGTTGTTATTATACCATTAGGGTTTTTATTGTACCACTGTTGTTGTTTCCTGTTGTTTTAAACTAGGGCAAGGGCTTGCAGTGACAGAGGATGTAGTTAGTGAGTACTCACTATCCCCTGACTTGTGGAAGAACGTTGTGTGAACGGTTACCGTGGGCACGGGGTGGCCATTGTTTTACACAGCTCTTTGAACTGCCACACGTCTCCTCCTGACAATTCCAGGATGTCTGCTGCTAACACAGATATCTGCTCGCTGATCTGCGCGCCCACAAACTCAACTACATCTTTCAGCTCAGTCACACGGCCACCATAATTAATTGTTCTCTCTATTTACAAACAGTTTGGACATTTTGTCAAACACTGGACTCCGGGCTAACTGCAAGCCACAGACTCTTGGTGAAAACATCTTGACTTTTTAGAACATCTTGGCTTTCGCTGTCCGATTTATTGTTTTCGCTAACGACATATTTAGCAAATAGTGTGAACTTAACAGCACGGCCCCATAGCAGGTGTCGCCGTTTTGCTTCATATACTGAGCAATAAGAGATAATAAGCTAATGTGACAAGTCTATGGGTTTTGGAGGCTTATGTTTATCGGGAGTGGGGGGGGGGGGGGGGGGGGGGGGGGGGGGGTTGATAGATGGGAAAAGGTTTTTTGTCTTAGGTGTAGGGTGGCTGCCGCGGGGTTTTTTGTGTGAA
>JAOPUH010109267.1:458-11368 GCA_027123175.1 Urophycis cirrata | reverse complement strand
GGTCCACTAACCGGAGGGTTGGCGGTTCGATCCCCACCTCCAACTGTCCACATGTCGAACCCCACAAATGTACTGATCGTAAGTCCCTTCGGACTAAAGTGTCTGCTAAATGCCCTTCTTCTTCTCTATACAGTAGGCTAACTGGAAGTTATCTTCAAGTCTGATAGACTAAAGTCTCTACAATCTCATCTGTATCACTTATTTCCCAACAACCGGCACCCATATCTTTTCAGAAAACACATTTTAAAAAGGTAAAGAACAGACAGACAGACAGACAGACAGACAGACAGAAACGTTTTCTATTAGTCTGTTAAAAAAAAACGTAGTCACATCCTTTCAAATAAAATTATACAAGTTCAGAGAAACATTCTGAACACAATTAAGATTCACGTTTTCTGATGTTGAACACAATCTATGCGGCGGGTTGAAGGCTCTTGCTCAAACTCAAACGTTCCAAACAATCACCGACTGAGAGCGAAAGCAGCGGTGCCGCCCACTGTACGCTCGAAGCCTGAGCTGTCACCTCGCAGCCACCTACACTGGCTGGAGGCTCCGGCTCATTAGCCTGGCCACGCCTCCTCCGGCTCATTAGCCTGGCCACGCCTCCTGGTGGAGACATGGGACAGTAGTCACGGGGGGGGGGGGGACGGGTCCTTCGCTGCGACAGACCTCAACAAACCCAGGAAGCAATCAGTCCTCTTCTAATAAGGACCATGCAATTATTTCCTGTGAGGGGGGAGGGGGGGCTTTGTTTACTTTTTTCTTCAACTTTAATGGAATAGGAGCGATTTTTAAATGATAACTGACTTTATCGGCGAATTTTGATGCGTAGGGCAAAGTGCCACACCTTCGTTTAGCGCAACAGGTAGGTTTTAATACTGATCTCCCTCTCTCTAACACACACGCTCCGTCTATGTCACTCCTAAAAGTGGAAAAGTTATTCCGAGTGTTACGAAGTAATCGAATATTCCTGTAGGCTTTATGAGACGGTAGAAGTCTGCTGCCATAATGCGGGTAGTCAGGTGTCGAAAAGACTGCCCATTCTTACACAGGTAACGCTGCAAAATGTTGCCTTAAGCTTTGTTTATTAGCACATTTCACTGTATGATATCCATCATCATTATTACCAACTCATTTACAATTATAAAATATCTATGTTCAATCATAAAGATAAAATAAAAACCTGATAGCCCTCTCTCTGAAATTGAGTGAAAGGTAACTAAATCAGTTGAAGGTCAATATCCCCATATATTTTCCATATCCCCACAATATTGGGCTCATCTTAAAAGAAGTTGCTGAGATTGTGCTTTTATGTGTGATTCCAAATTTGTACAACACATGCTTGTATGCATTGTTAATGATTATTCAATCATTGGGTCTTATCAAACATTCCATAAATATGTCTTTAATATTAATAGGCTTCTTATTTTGTAGAATTATGTGGGGTCTGTACTTCGCCATATTACTAGCATGACACATTTTTAGTGCTCCAACTACAAGGCTCATACGCAAACTTCTCAAACAGCAATGTTTGAGTAGTTTGTTTGAAGTACATGATGTCATTGACTCAACATTGCAGGCCTACTGTGTATAAATGTAAACGTCTATGCTATACTGTGTTGCCTGTGCGGTTGTCAATGTCTCTGTGTGTGTGTGTGTGTGTGTGTGTGTGTGTGTGTGCTATTCAAAATATTATACATAGGTGGTTAGCCCAAGTGGTTATTCAATGTTTTTATGTTGATAAAGTTTTTTTTATCTTGTATGATGTACAATCATACAAGTACTTTGCATGTTCCATACGTTAACAGTCCAATTATCAAGGCTTGATAACATATTTCTCAATTTAATATAAATGCCCATTGGTGCTTTGGTAACTTAACTTGGTTACTTTTTATCACTTATTATAGGTTGGTCACTTCTTATACACTTATTATTATATTATTATTATTACTATTATGACTGATTTATTCCATATTTTAGGGTACTTTAGGTTAGTATGTGTCTGTGATGACTATTTGAGTGTCATGTAGTTCTGTACTGTAAACCCCAGTTTGAGTGTGTGTGAGTGTGTGAGTGTGTGAGTGTGTGTGAGTGGGGGGAGCATGTAGCTCACTGGTTGGTTTGCTTGCATG
The DNA here is from genome assembly GCA_027123175.1 of Urophycis cirrata. Lineage (NCBI taxonomy): Eukaryota > Metazoa > Chordata > Actinopteri > Gadiformes > Phycidae > Urophycis > Urophycis cirrata. The sequence continues at coordinate 9,236 of JAOPUH010109267.1, read as the reverse complement.
GTGGTGAGAAGGACCTGGGGATTACAGTTAGGGTGGTGGCTGGAGGGATGGACCACACACACACACAAACCTAGCGTCCTTGTAGCGGCAGCAGCAACCAGATCTTGCTAAATATATCCGAACATATCTGAAATCAGAACTTTACTGCTCATGGTGACATTGTATTTTTTATTTTGTAAATCCAACAATTTATTGAGTAGCATCAATAAATGGATGATCAACCACATTTTATCATAATGAATATGTCATAAATGAATGTGGTAAGGCAGAATTCCTTTTTTTCCTGTAGCATTCTCCCTTGACAAACAGATTTTGCTAAGTTGCTATGGTGAGTTGTCATGGCTACAGCCAACTAAGCCAGGCACACCACCTGATTGTACCTGGTTTATTCAAATACTCCCCTGCCCCCACCCCTTTCTGGGCTTAAGCTGGGCTGCCCCTGGCTAGCCTCAGAGAATCATTTAGCCAAATGTCGCCTACTTAGGTCAGAAAATACATTTTTCAGTTGATACTTATAACACGACATACATACATACATACATACATACATACATACATACATACATACATACATACATACATACACAGCAAACACAAAAAATGTATTTCTTAACGTTAACCAAAACCATTTAGCAAGATATGTGCCATTGATGCCAGCTGGAACAGGAATCTCTTTAGATGATCAATGTCCCAGATACAGTCAGAGTATTGGTCTCAACTAATTAGTGTGAGCTTTAGCGAACCCTCTCCTAGACAGAGGTTTGTAAGACTGGGATAAAGGCTATGGTGAGTCAGCTATTTCTCAAATTGAGAGTATTTATTGATGTGCTACATCTGGTAGTCATACACGGTAATTAAATGGTGTTCTAGGATCACTACTTCCTACAAATCGTCAGAACATTGTACAAGTATAATTTGCTTTGGTTTTCATCTGAAAATGTAGGCCTATGTGTCATTGATCACACACCATGACTACTGCCGATTCTTCATATAAGATGTATAAGAAAGAACAACAAAAAATATATATTTTCATCTGCATAAGTCCCTGCAGTATTTAAATTATTAGAGATGAAAACCCCACAATATGTAGAAGTTAAGAAAGGTTTCAGCAGTTTGCCTGCCTGTCTCAGTAAGAAGCTAAATCAAAACACCAAATAGTATTTAAATTTGTGAATGCAAATGAAAAATGTTCCCTCGATATTATGCTAACTAAGTAACTCAATGCTAACTTAACTATCTTAACATGTGTTACGGATATGTCTGTCTGTTGAGGGAGTTTGATTGATAGAACAAGCAAAAACAGCATAGAACTGCAATGATGAGTGTTGTTCTCTCATTCCCATTAGCATAGCACAATGTTCAAACCTCAAGGTGATGGACATGTGACACTGGGATACTGTAGCCCAGATAAACCTCATGCTTGTTTTGACTAAACACTTAAACTGACTGTTTCCTGCCAAGCTTTAAATGCTGCCACCTGTCAATCTTCAAAATCAAGGACTCAAACAGACATCTCTCTCACACACATACTACATACACACAAACACTCACCGACACACCACACACACTTCAGACTTGTACTGCAAACAGGGAATTCCCTCCATGTTGTGTGGCTTGTACATTGTTTCCAGAGGCATGTCTTTTGAAAGGGCACCGTGCCCAATGAGAGAGCAGAGGTGACAGTAGCTGCACCGTGCACTGAGGTGATCAAAAACAAACACACACATACGCACACACACACACACACACACACACACACACACACACACACACACACACACACACGCACACACGCACACACACGCACGCACGCACACAGACATACAACAAAGGGGCGAGTGTACATAGGATGTCAGACCTGTTAGTCTGCTTCGTCTTTGTCACCACACCCTCCCTGTGTCACCCACGTCAACCTGATCTCCCTTCTCGCTGTCCCTGCGACACACACACACACACACACACACACACACAATACAATAATAACACATGCATACACTAAAACATGCCCACATACATGGTCACACAAGTACATATAGTTATACACACACATACACTCTCACTCACAACACACTAACACTGACAAACACCAGAATACAAACATTGGTGGAAACATCAATGCCACCACGATCACGATAATACCACCATAATGGAGCTCATGTAGTCCCGACTGTAAGTGTCCATTAAAAGCCCCTCTCTATGAAGGCAGAGCCGGACAACAATGCCACCAGGTGAACCAGGTCAAGGCCTTTTTTTAATAGCATACAGAAAACTGAAGTCAAAAGCCCCGAAGCAGAATTGTGCCTGAGTTCAACCCAGGCTCTTGTGTCATCTCACTTGTGTACAGCAGTACTGTGGATTACCTTGCATGGTAAAAGGTTAAGTCGCTTGTTTCACAGCCTTAGACATTGTAGTTCAACACAAGTGGCTAGTTATTTTATTAATGTGATCAACCAGTATTTAGGTTTTTAGTTATTGGTATGAGCTAGTTTTGTATCCTGCATGGCAAAACCAGTGTAGTAGTTTGAAAAAGAAGGGCAATGTGTAGGATTAAGTGACATCTTGCGGTGAGGTAGCAGAAGCTTCTGGTACATATATCTCCACATACTGTGTGGATCTGTGGAAGTCCTTCTAGGCAGCAGTTCATTTTGATGTTCGCTTACCAGAGAGCGTTATTCTTCCCAGACACAAAGAAAGTATCACAGAGTTGGTGTGAGTTTTAACTATGGGGATAAATCCTCCCCCTTCCTTTCCAAGAACTCTCAGCCCAAAACACGGTTTTTTTCATAGTGTTGAATTTGGGAAACACAACTCTGTGGAAAAATACCTGTTCCTGTGTAGATATAAAGACTACTAAATATTGTATTTCATTTCTGCCTGTTACACCAGATTCCACTAAATTCTACACCCTGCACCTATAAATCATTAAATTGAATTAGCTGAAGTTTAGTCAAGATTGCAGTTAATGTGAGGGGTCAGTTTGGTTTAGATTCATCTCAGTTACCAACAGAAGCAAATGAGACCTTTAGCATGTCAAGTTCATAACATCAAATGTATTGAATGTCACAGCCCTATAATGCATTTCCTCCAATACGCACTGGAAAAACCAGGATTCACAGCTGACTGAAATATTACCTGCACCCTTTTTTTACGATCACTACGTTTTAGTCCTATCATTTTGTCACGAAGACATGAGCGAGTGTCTTTACTGCTTTGGTTATTCATTACACAAGTAAAACAGGGCATTAGTGAAGGAAAGAAGGCAGAGATGTGCTCTGATCATTGGAGATTTGATTGTTGCTGACGAGATAGAGCTGTCTGTTTGTGGACCGACATACACACACACACACACACACACACACACACACACACAGATGAACCCACACTCAAAGATAGACACACTCCAGTCTCCAGTCAAATACAAAAAAGAATATGTCCCATGTCCTTCCTGAATCACTATACCTTGGCCTCGATAGAAAATGTCATGAGGTCAAGGAAAGATGTGAAGGACAATTCATCAGGACTTAAAAAGGAAAGGAAAAGGTGATTGCTTGTTTTCGAGATCAAATGATGTGTAACTTTAAATGTGACTGCTGCAAGGAATTGTGGGACAGCATTATCTCCTTTCCTTTCATTATGGTCCAGTGTACCCTATGCTAAGAAAATGGAAAAGGAAGCATTGAAGCACCTTTCCTTAGCATTTAGAGATTGTAACAGGTCTTACAATGGCTGCTGCCATTGTAAGCTAGGAACCTTCCCAAGCAAAAAAATGACAATTTTACTGTCTCCATATTCTGTTTGCTTTCAAACATTACACTAAAATTTAAATATTGTGAATACAAACAAACTAATTCCTTCCTCATTATTTAAATCGATACACATTCTGTGGTGGAACCTTGGTGGTAAGTTGGTACTTTACAGTACTTTCGGGGCGGCAGTAGCTAAGCTGGTAGAGCAGGTGGTCAGAGTGGGTCGTTCACTGACTGTAGGGTCGGTGGTTCAATCCCTCGATCCTCCTCCTCCAACTGTCCACATGTCCAACCACACAAATGTACTGATTGTAAGTCGCTTCGGACAAAAGCATCTGCTAAATGCCCCTTTACCTTTTACTTTCTGACTCCTGCAATTGGCTTCCAAATGGTCTGTTATCCCACTTCCTTCTCAGGACCAAAACGTTTCCCCGCGCCAAGAGGTGTGTGAGGTGTGTAAAGCCTTGGTGTTGGTTACCAGATATCTTTTTTTTTTTTTCTCCATTGTCAAGGAAATTAAACATCACAGCAGTTTTTTTTCATCCAATAGCAATAAGGGGTGCAGATTAAACAGAATTATTGCCAAGAACAATAGCCAATATCCGAATGACTGATAGCCATTGAATGTATGCAGATTGAGATCTGGTTCTCATGTTGACTTGTGAACTTGTCCAGAGAGGGACCAAGTGATTGTGATGTGAACCGGAGTCAGCCGCTACTCTTGAGGCCAATAAGAGGCTCTTTGGCAAGCAAAGTTAAGTGCTTTTTGATTGACAGCCTCTGGTTGCCGTGAGACCGCGATGAATCTCCATGATCTAATGTAAGAACTGTCTGATCTGCTTTTTCAAAGGATGTAGCTGTTGGTCTTCCCTGAATTTAACACAGTTCATTTTCTTTATGTATGTCATCATGGCACACTATAAATGTTGAAATGTTCATTGAAAATTCCACCTTGTTGATGAATGTTGACCAGACATTTATTATGTAGTCATCTACATAGCTTGCAAATGTTTAATTCAATTCTGTTTACAACAACCCACAGAACATCACTGTTAGTCACAATGCTTCCATTTTGGGCAATACAATAGAACCTGTGTTTGTAGCTATAGCTGGATCTTCTTTAAACACACAGCCGTTGGTTGACACACTCATGGTGAGCTGATATTATCTGGCCTTGCTGGCTTGTTTGTTGTCCTTCAGCAGAAGGCGTGGCCCTTGACTTTTAAATGCGATACTGTTTGTTTTCCAGGGCAGTGTATGTTCGTTCGCTAGCTAACTATGGCTATCATTTCTGTCATACCGCATTCAACACTAGTTTGCTAGGCAGAGCAAGTTTAGCTCTAAGGCCTTCCCTAGCAGAGCTGCGATGCTGAGAGTCACCCACCCTCCCGTACACACACACAGTTTTTCTCTCTCTGCCCATATGACTCCCACACCAGAGGCAGAAAGGGTTTAGCTTCTGGGTGAGTGTGCCACTGCAATGCAATCACTTTGTCAGCACTGGCCGTCACAGACAACTTTGCATTGCAAATGTTCAACCCGACTCCATTCCAATGCAAACTAGCCAGTTTTTTCCACTCCTGTCAGGCTTTTAGTATGGCTTGTTTGTCTAGTAGAGAGCAGTGTAGTCTTATGTCGTTGGGGTTTTTTTCCTGGGGTATTTTGTTATCTAATGAAAAGTTAAAAAGTGTATTGGCCGTGTGTGTGCAACATCTTTCTACTGTTGATATTTTGCTATCTGATGATGTGCTGGAAAAGTGAAAACACATTGAGTGTGTTTTGCAACATCTGTCCAGTGTTTTATGGAGAATATCTTGAAGCATAAGGAAGCTTTGGAAGATGCTCTCGCCCATGGACCTGTTAGTCTTTAAGCTTTATGCAACATGTTGCCCCATCAAAGTGAACATATTACTTTTTAGTTTTAGTTGTTCAATTTAAATATTATATTCCAATATTTTCTTGACACATTTGTCATTTCTGTATTTAGTCTGTTGCTGTGTTTAACGCTATATATTAAATCCAATCCATTCATTTGAAGTGTCCATTATCAATATGTTAGGCCTATATCTAATAACCGACAGTTAACCCAAAGATAACAAAGGTTAGTTTGCATTTTTTCCCTGGCAGTTTAAATTAATCCTTTGCATTAAATCTCTCCAACATGCTTGTGGGGCCCAACCTTGAATAGTCATGTTCTGCTTTTCCAACATTTCTGCTAGCATTAGAAGTCATAAGATGGACCTAATGGGCCAAATGTCCTCTGTGTAGGTCATCCCTTAGTCATTGAATCACAAAGAGGTCTTTCAAATATGTTTATATAGCCTATAGGATGATATTGACTTAATTATAGTTACAGGCTTAACATTTCCACCATAAAGACTTGCTGTCTGACCACAGCAGGAAGCTATAGTTCCAACATATACTGGCAACGGCTCATCCGAAGCAGATCGCTCACATTATCCAGAGACCCACTGCTAACAAATAGCTTGTATATAAATATATATGCAGGGGTGGCTAGGGTTGAAAGGTACTGGGTTTGATCGAACAGGCTAACCTGTAGGCATCCTTCAGCAAAATGCCCTAACCACCACCAGCTCCTTATTGAGCATCTCTAAATTCGTTGCAATACAACAATGAAGACTTGAGAAGGTAGCTAGCCTCCACGCCTCTCTCAGAGTCCCCCTGTTGCACCAACAGCACCTCGTTAGGGTATATGCTCGTTGGCTCCCAGAGGGGCCATTTTATTCAAACAGTTACCCCTCCCCCAACACCCCGTAACCTGGTTACCTGAACTGTTCCACCAAGGAGAGAGAGAGAGAGAGAGAGAGAGAGAGAGAGAGAGAGAGAGAGAGAGAGAGAGTCCTAATAGGGGTCTGAATCATTTCCTACTTTTGCCTACCTACCTTTGTATGTGTTTGAACCCTAGATAGATTTATTAGGTGCACAAGAATGTTAGGGAACCACAGAAAACATGAACGATGAAAGGATGAGGTGAGATGAGGCATGTACATCCTACATTCCTGCCCTCAAGGACTCTCATTACTGTTTCCCTTAAATAAATCATACTTACCACTCAGGAGTAATTAAGCAGGGATGAACTACACAGTTAGTAATTAGTTATGTCGATTATTGTGAATGGCATTTATTAGAATATAAATTTGCAGTGTATTTCAATGGCTCCACCACAATTGTTTTCAATGAAGAACAAATAATTTATTATGGTTTCAAAGCCTTGTTGGTATCAAAACATTATCAGAAACAAACTGAGGCTAATGAGTACTGCAATTTGTTTAGTTACCGATGATGGGTTAATAGTTAGAGGTCAAAGCAACAAACCTCATTAAAAGATATCATGTTACCATTATAATGCGTGCTTTCAATTTGGTGTCCCAATTTGGACCAATGACATTCTCGGTTGCTTTTTTTAGTTTGCTGTTCTGCGTGATGCAAAAACAGTTCTAGCAAAGTGATAGTGGCTAGTGTTTACAGAGACTGTCCCCAACATGGTCCCTTGCCCTCTATCTCTCTCTATCTGTTATTGTCTCTTCCTCTGTTTCTCCTTCGCTCTCTCACGGGCTAGACAAACCCATTGGGAGACCTAAGCGATTAATTATTTACCCCAGCAATGAAATGCCAAAACTGAGAGCAACTCGCTGCCACCAGCAGCACCAGAGGAAAGGTCACACACCTCCCCACACAAGTGAAGACACTCAACAACAACAATGATAGATGACAATAAGGGCTTTCTGGGCTCTGGGGATAGACGGAGCGTGGCACCACAGCGGGGAGGCCAAGGGCAGAGTAAACAAGACCAGAAACTGATGAGGGGGTGGAGGAGGAGGCGGTGTGCTGCAGTTTAGGACACTTAGTTTTGGTTTAAGTTTTACACTTAGGTTTTTGCCAACCTTGTTGGAGTTAGCCTGTCTTCAACTAAAAGGCTACTGACCTCTTCCAAAGTACAAATGCAATTAGTTCAAAATGGCACCTGAAAGGGCTGCCTGAGTTGGGTTGGGGATGTTTCTTGACATAGTTGACAAAGTGCTGTTTCACATGCTGCTCCGTCGTGCAATTGGATGTCTGAGTTGAGTGTATTGTTTGAGTATTTGAGAATGTTTTTTAATTGATGTTGTTTGAAATTGATATTGTTTGACTTCTGTCCTTCTTGTAAGTCACTTTGGACAAAAGTGTCTGCTAAATGCCCTAAATGTAAATGTAATGTTTGTTTCCAATTATTTATTTTTAATTTAAATTCTTGTTTTTAATCACCTACAGCTCCACTACCCAGCTGGCCAGATGGGGTGCCGATGCTGCAGAATGATAAAAAGGTGAGAACACAACGTGTATTGATGCTTTTGATTCAATTGATGATTGAACTCATCATGTAATATTTCATATCATATGTACAGTTCCATGTGTAACAAGGACTCCATGGTAATAGATGGGGGCTGCCCCCTTGAGATACTGTAGTTAGATTAGAGTATCCCCAACACAGTGAAACTGCATTCCATACCCCAACTTTACTTGCAGGCCTTGCCTCTAAGATGAGCCTTGCCCCCTACCTGGTCCATAATGACCCATCTCTGAATCAACTCTCAGTCATTTTGTCATTGGATAAAAGCCTGTGCTAAATGGTAAATAGCAATGTGCACATTGAAGTCTTCAGCACCATCATCCTCATCACCATCTAGCACACCTATATTTAGGCATTTTAAAACCAAGATATGCTTTGGCTCCACAATGAAAAGACCGTCCATCTTCCCGTTATCCTCCACCCCACCACGCTTCTCCACCACGCTTCTCCACCACGCTTCTCCACCACGCTTCTCCACCTCTGCTTCTCCACCTCTGCTTCTCCACCACGCTTCTCCACCTCTGCTTCTCCACCACGCTTCTCCACCTCTGCTTCTCCACCTCTGCTTCTCCACCACGCTTCTCCACCTCTGCTTCTCCTCCACGCTTCTCCACCTCTGCTTCTCCACCACGCTTCTCCACCTCTGCTTCTCCACCACGCTTCTCCACCTCTGCTTCTCCA
>JAOPUH010109216.1:0-7500 GCA_027123175.1 Urophycis cirrata | reverse complement strand
CCGCTGCGCGGTGGCGCAGAACAGGGCGAGGAGGATCCCTGGGACCAAGGAGAGGGAGCGAGGGCGCCCTTGTGTTTAAAAGACACTCCGCGGTTCCAACAGAGGAACACCTAATTAGCACTGTGAACATCAGATGTGTCGCAGGCGTGGAGTGGGCGACTCACAATGTCAAGATCAAACGACTAGCTTGTTAAACACACACACACACACACACGCGGGTGTGTGCGGCTTTCAGGTTCTGGTGCCAAGGAGGCATTTCCATACAAGATTGCATCTCGGCAATAGGCGACACCGGGAGGCTTTTCTGCAAGAACCTGGCCGTTATATTTAACAGTATAGCTTGTTTCATGTCTGTGCCAAATTCTTCTTGGAAGGACTTGTGCGCTAATGATGCTACAATAGGCCTGCTGCTCCGGATGAATAAAAGCTTTTATCTGTTTGTCTGACCAGAGGAAAGCGGCGCAATATCTATCTTACGCTAATTACACGGCTTTGTTGAATACTTGATACTGATTGGTCGATTATGGAATTATTTCTGTTTATTTGTTTATTTCAGTTATTTCTGAATGACAAGACCACTGCTTGGAATCACCAGCAGTTCTCCAAACGTAGAACAAGCAAAAAAGCAAAAAAGTGTAACAAGCAGGATCATGCACAGCAAACCGGTAATCTTTGCTAAGTAAATTATTTTGCAATGCTGTACATTGTCCTTTACTTCCAAAGCGTTCATATAATTTCAGTTTCATTCACTGCCTATGCACATTTATTATGAAGGCATTCCAAGTTTGAGGTCATTGTGTCAGTCGGTGTTCTTTTCTCTAGGTGTGTGTGGTCTTTTGGGTTATTATTTGATGGTCTATCGTGGAGATAAGACGTTCGGCATCAGCATGGATACGGACCAAGGCGACCAGAACGTACCTAGTAGCAGCAGCAGCAGTAGGGGCAGCAGCAGAGCCAGGATCCCCATGGGCCCCAGACCCACGCTGGTGCCCTTGGACACACAGACACCGTTCCGGCACTGGCATATCTTCACCTGGACCGTCTGAAAGGTGCCCTTGCCCTGCAGGTCGGTCACCAACATGGGCACCTTGTAGAGCCCCAGGGGAAGGTACTTGGCCTGCACCAAGGACGCCGCCGTTTCTGTGCGTTGAAGGGGAAAGCGCTTTTGAGAATTCCTCTGTTTCATGAGTTCATGAAACTCTAAGCGATATTCGGTCAAACATGAGTGCTGTTGTGAATTATACTCTCTCTCTTTATCACTTTTTTTCTGGACTTAGACAGTTTTAATAATTGGAGTTGCTCAATCTTTTTTTTGCTGTTCTGGCGGGTCGATGGGGTGAACATTCCAACACATGAACTCACATGACACACATTCCTTTTGACGGTGAATCACAATAGCGGGCTGGGGGGGGGGGCGGGGGGGTAGGACTTACTACTCACCATTAAAACCCTGCAAGTTCCAATCAGCATTGGTGGTCCCGAAGTTGAAAGGCCCGGCGTAGGGACTCTGATCGCCGTCGATGGCGTTCACCACCACGGAGCCCAGGCGCCCTTCCTTCTCGCACAAGATCAACTCTTTGGTGGGAAGCTGTGGGTCATGGTCATTCTCGTCCTCCACCACCAGGGTCACCTTGCCCAACGCGCTTTTCTGGCCTGGAACGCGGGTGGTTCGAGGTCAATGGCCGCATCGAAACAGGTTTCACAGAGCTGGCATGCCGCTCGCAGCCAGCTCAAAGCTCTGTTTTTTGGTGTGTGTTTTTTTTTGTGTGTGTAATCCTTGAGATGTTTCTCCTCAAAACAGAGGAACAACAATGTCCCTCTGAAATACGTTGACGTGGACTTGATTGGATATTAAGACATCGAGTGCACAAAACAAAACGGGCCCCGTTTGTTGAGACACGCTGGAAAATCCTTTGAGTCATTAAAAGTGGTTTAAACGATGAGCAGTCAAGCAGTACATCACTCTCCATAGTCCTTGATTAACCTCCGCAACATCAAAAAAAGAGAAAGGAAAAAGATCTGTTCAGACAGATGCCTCTGCCGGGTGGAGCAGGGCTGGGAAATCGAACAAATACATACAAATATCAACAAAACAAGACAAGGTAGTTTGTGGTAAGGTACTTGGAAGCCATTGTATACTGGTTTGTCAGACACAAGTTTGCCAAAGAGTAGGTTGGCAATAGGCGAGGTTCCAGGAGACAAACCATTGGAAGACAGGTCATCAAAGAATCTGTTTTTTGATGACTTCACACCTGCGTTTTGTCTTGTCTGAAAGTGCAGTCATCTAAGATCGTGTATTGAATGTACTGAATGTGTTCAAACACTTTGTATCCTCCCAAAGGGTGTGACAGTGTCACCTTAAGCAGACAATGCTGTCATGGCATTGTCTAGATGATTCTTCACAAACAGAAGAAAAAACAAATGCAACTAATTCATAATATAATTACAACAATTATAATGAAGATTAACTGTGACAGACAATGTGACTGTGATTGGCTGGAGACACGTTTGGCAATCCACCTAAGAATGCAAAGCATACAAGTTGACAGGTGACACCGTCGATGCCATTACAATATGAATATCAAGGTAAGTAACTCACGGTTATTAAGAGAAATTAATATGTGGAGGACATGAGTGCACAGTGGCAACGGTGTAGAGCCGTGGTGTACACAACAGTCCCTCAAAGCATCGACGTTCACTGATCCGTTCTGAGGCGTGGCATCACACTGCACTTGGGCGTAATGCAACTGAATGACGAGAGTGAGCGAGTGGCGTTACGGCAGGGAGATCGTCACTTACTGGCATCCACGGCCTTCATGGTGATGTTGTAGACACCGTTTTGGACGACGGGGGACTCTCTGTCGATGACGTTGGCCACCCTGAGCTCTCCAGAGTTGCTGTCCACACTGACCCACGATGCCGGATCCGAGACCTTGTAGTACCTGAGGCAAAGAGGTACAAACGTGTTTTCCCATTTCTTGCTGCCTTCTCTCACAACATCCCCCCCCCCCCCCCCCCCCGTTGCGCGCGGGTGAAAGTCAGGCCTTCGCGAGGCCACGGAGCGCGAGGTGGGGCGTGTCGCGGGGCTCGTCCGACCACACGCGTGTGGCGCCGTGTTTCCCGGGCCACTCGCCAACCCCCACGCTTAGACAAAGAACACTGTGGGGGGGGGGCACTCACCTGATGCCGCTGGTGCCGCTGGTTTCAGGATCCGCCGCAGTGTAGCTCCCTATCACGGTGCCGTTGGGCACGTTCTCCTTCACGGTGAAGCGAACGTTGGGGGCCGTGAACTGCGGGCCCTCATCCACGTTGTTCACCCCGACCACCACGGGGACACTCATCCAGGCGCTACTCGGGCCGACCAAGGCGGCCTCGTTCTGCGCCTGGAGCTTCAGGTTCACGCTCTTGGTCTTCTCATAGTCTAAAGGCTGGGGAAGAGGGTGGGCGTGACGAAGTTCACGGTTAATTCGGCGGCCCTCTCTGCACTTTGGTTCGTCGGTTCGTTACTGAAAGAAATCTGTGATTTTTACGGAGACGCGCGGCAAGACCGTCGCGTGAACTAATGGCTGTAGTTTAGGGTTCTCTTTGACACCGAACCAAACTGGCCCCACGAAAAATGAAGCTAGCGCAAAAGAGAACTCACCTTCACTACGTACAGCAGCCCTTCGTTCGTCTTGGGGTCTGTTTCCACCCTGAAGTTGCCGTCATCATTTCCTTCAGTGATTTTAAAGACAGCTTTCCAGTTCGCTGTATTTATTAAGTCCTTGTCCACGACCGGAATCCGGAGGATCAGTTTTTCGGCGACGTTCTCGTCAACATTTGTGTTGTACTTTGGGGAGATTTCAAAAAGTAAAAACAATGTGGGAATGCCTGGCTTTCATTCAAACTGGCATTCTACGTTGAAGTTAATATTCTATTGAATACAAGGGAGAGGAGGTTTGCAGAAAGTAAAAGAAAACAAGAAGAAACTTCAAAGTTACAACATCATTCTCAAAGCAACTCACCGATGGCTTTGTGAACGATGGAGCGTTGTCATTAATATCTCCCAGAGTAATGGTGGCCGTGGCTGTGTTAGCCAACCCCTTGTCGGTACCATCCATGTCTTTGATTTGCACAGTGACCAAATGTATGTCTTTGGTCTAAAAGACAGAACACATTTTCAAATCTTAGGCCTGTTCGGGCATCGTTTGTGTTTGTTTCAACTGTCATAAACAGTCACTATTTTGACAAAATCAAAAATGACAGTTGCTAATGTACGTGTTTCACTAGAAATTGTGCCGTTTCAGTGGTTGGACTTTTACAGTTGGCTTTATCTCTTAGAAGACTCTGCAAATACAAATGGCTGTATTCTTTTACAGAACACCACCATAATTTTCACTATATCTAACTGCGGCATTGAATAAATTGTGAAGTAAAGAAAACGCATGCAGTTACCTCTCGGTCCAGTTGGCTGTCCTTCACAGAGATAAGGCCGTTGTTCGGGTTGATGGCAAACAAATTTGTTCCATCTATGATCTTGTAGTTGATCTTGGTGTGGAGTAGGCCCTCTTGGTCCTTATCCGTGGCATTGACCTGGCCCACCTTTGTTCCTGTGGAAAAGGTGAGGAAAGGATGTTAGTTACTGAACCCATCCACTATCTAGGACTTTATATCTGTACAGCCAGAATGAGGGGTCCTGACCGATTTTGCTCCTCTCCAAGACGTTAAAAGAAAGAAGGCCATTGAATTCTGGTTTGTTGTCATTTTCATCGTCCACGATCACCGTGACCGTCAAAGGGACGTCTGTCTTTTGGTGTGTGTGGATGTCAAAAACGTTGACTGTAAACTGAAAAAATGTAAAACAAATCTATGTTTAGACTCCACACAAAGATATGATTATTATTATTATTATTATTGTCATGTTTAATTTCTATGGATCCTGAAATTCTCATATATACACACACACACACACATGTGTGTGTGTGTGTGTGTGTGTGTGTGTGTGTGTATTTCTATACTCACTTTTATAATGGGGTATGTCTCCCTGTCGATAGGGCCGTGTACCTTCATCAGACCCTCCCTGCTCACGCTGAGAAGCCCCACCGGCTCCTGGGTCACCCCTGGCCCGGTGGCGATGTAGTACACTGTGTAGTTCTCCGCAGAGTTTGACCCAATCTGGCCAATGAACAGTAAAAGTACATCAATGAATCATACATAAAATAACAATAATATTAGAAACACATACATCGAGGTTGAGTTGTAGCCTATTGGAAACAAAAGGATTGTGTGGTTAACATGCACACATGTACAAATTGTTATGCAAAAAAAGATACATATCTACATATCCTACATATCCTACATAACCTACATATCCATATTTTCTACATATCTTTTTATAAAACCACACCAAGGGTGTGTCGGGTGCGTACATCAACGTCGCTCCTAGTTTCCTTAAAAAAAACAAAGGTTAAGGGCATGACATTATGTCGTGACCATAGACTGTATATAACTAAGGTCGTGACTGACTCGGGTGATACCCGTGTTGGCTAGATGTAAATGTGAATAGTCAATGATTATTATTAGGGACCGAGCCTGTGAAACAGGACGAGGTCCCTATTGTTTTTGATGCGTTTCTTATTATTATTATTTCTAGGGACTTTGCGGTTGATTTGGACTATCTGACCACATACGAAAACTCAATTTTTTTTTGGCAAAGTTGTCAGGTCTGGTTATTATTATTATTATTATTATTATTATTATTATTATTATTATTATTATTTGGCCTACATGATCAAGGTTTTTCGGAAAAGGTTGAAGTCCGTTTTCCAAGATGTTGAACGGCGGCGGCTTCCACTCTCTCTTGGCCCGCTTCAGGAAGCCCTGAGTCCGCGTCCCTCCTCCCTGTGACAGGCGAACCGTCCAAACAGATCGGGGGTGGGGGGGAAGTTGAACTGTTTAATATGTGAAGATTATTCTATCCAGTTGTCAGTTATATGCCGCTACTGTTTTGAAGGTATGAATGATAATACATAAATAAAAACATACACTTTGAGGGCCTGCAATACGCTCCAGATACACGTTCATCTCACTCCTGCGCCCGCTGGCGTCCCGTGCGCTTACAGAAAATGTCCGCCCTGTCGGCGGCACCACCGTGTCGGATAACACCGTGATGCCTTCCCTCCCGAACGAGAAGTTTTCATCGCTTGTTGTGAACTTTAATGTGTCGAAGTAATTGACTTTACCTGGGGGGGGGGCACACAAAAACAAGGAAAACGATCAGTTCCACTGTCAACCAGAATTATGTCTGCTTATTTAATGATTTGGCCGCTTCACAGGTGTCGCCGTTAGCGGCGGTTCCTTCCGTACCTTGGGCGACCACATAACCGGCCGGGAGGGTCTCTGGCACGGAGGCTCGGATAACGAGGGGCAGGAACCATGCGTCCACGACCGACAGCATCTATCAGACACAAATCAAGTAAATGCGTACACTGACAATACAATGTCAAACGTAAGCCCAACTAAATAGCACTTACAGAAAATGTATATAGCCTACAAGTGGAAAGCGTACAGCGGCAAGATGTACGCCTGTACCATGTAAGATTTAAAAAAAAAATACAGCTTTAAAGTTAAGTTTAGAAAAAAGTAGTATGATTACTTACTGTAATGAATAACATGCACATGTGTAAATGCCATGTTGCTGCCATTTCCACCAAGCCTACTTTAGTATTGTATCCCTCCAATGGGTCAATTTGTCTTCCTTCGTTTGGAAATTGAGTAATGACAGGTTTGTTTCGATGAGTACTATAGATTAGAAACCTCTACACGCGCTTTTTGTGAGGGGGCAGGAAGGCTGTGTAAGCGAATAGACGCCTCCCTATGCAATCATTTCAAGTGCAATCATTACATGTGACACTGGTAAAAGTGACGTGTTGTGCCTGACACACCTTAACTGCTCCACCTCGACAACTATGTATTGTAATCTTGTCTCGCTGGTCGAAAAACTATAAGACGAAGAGACAAATACTTCCAGCAGGTGGCGGTATTGTATAAAGTGTGCACGCTGTGCTCCTGGAGGAGTGGATTATGCGGTTTAAATTTGTTACCACGTTTTTGGCTCGCAACTGTCATACATATTTATGAAGATGCCATGTTTTTTGTATTTTATTTTACGTTGAGATCAACACCAAAATGGACATAAGTAGACAATTCCTAAGTATGCAACCTTAAGTGTTGCGTGTTTATTTCATGCCTTGACTGTGATCTAGTGTTGAAAAACTACTCCCACTTCCAAATTTCTGTTTGAGGCAATGACCTCTCGCTCGCCCCTCTCTTACTCAACCTCCAGTTCCCTCAATCGTGTAGGAGTGTAGGAGTAAGTGAAGGACTCCTCGTTGCTATCGCCACAGGAATGTGCGTTGAATGAAGCCAGTCTGGTGTGTGTGTGTGTGTGTGTGTGTGTGTGTGTGTGTGTTGGGTGTGTGTGTGTGTGTGTGTGTGTGTGTGTGTGTGTGTGTGTGTGTG
>JAOPUH010109119.1:10000-11400 GCA_027123175.1 Urophycis cirrata | reverse complement strand
GTGTGTGTGTGTGTGTGTGTGTGTGTCTGTGTGTGTGTGTCTGTGTGTGTGTGTGTGTGTCTGTGTGTGTGTGTGTGGGGGGGGGGGGGGGCGGGCCAAATGTGGAAATAGACGGGTTCGCTCCGTCCGCGAAGCAAAGGGGTTAATACCGTTCTGAGGTCTGCTCTCACCGTGCCTCAGAAGAAAGGCGATAAAACACACAAAGCGCCGCCCACCTTCTCTGACCCGAGACACCGAGCATACGGGACCAGCCCCGCCCCCGCCCCCGACCGCACGCAGCCGGCCCCGCGTCCCCCCGGGCTGGGTCCCTCCGCTCCTGAGATTGACGACAGCTGGCGCGCGGTTCCGTATTAACAGTGGGAGGGGGGGGAATAGAAGGGGGTGGGGCCGCGGCCGGCGGTCGTAACTCTGATGAAAATCGGCTTCACGGACGGCGCCCGGAGCCCGCGCTCCACCATTAGCGGCCGTGGTGTTGGCGGTGGAAGTCTGCGCCCGGCGCCCAGAGCCCGCGGTCCACCATTAGCGGCCGTGGTGTTTGGCGGCGGCGGAAATCTGCGGCAGCCGAAGGGCGCCTGTGTCGGTCGGCACCCACCGCACCGCCATTTTAGACCCCGCCCCCACCCCCGCGCCAAGGCTGTTATCCACAGTCACTCGTAATGAACTCAGATACTTATGAAAAGGGGGCGGGTTGGGGGAGCCATGCTCAAGGACGGCTACAGGTTAGGCTTTGTTTGGACCCCGGGGGGGGGGGGAGGGGACCCAGAACCCCTCCCCGACTCCATCCCCTGGGTCGGGGGTCGACCCGCCCCCTGGCGTCTGGAGGGTGGCTGTGAATGTCCCCGCGTACGGCGGGCTCACCCTGAATACCCCCCCACCCACATATGGAGAAGCAGACAACAACCCGAACAAAGACTCCAATCCACTCCAAGACTAGTAATAAGTGGGTTATAATACGAAACGCGCTGAGGTTAACAACTCGTACGTGTTGTTTGTTTTTTTTTTCCCCCCCCATTATTGAAACGCTAATTCCCGGTAGCTACAGAGTGGTTATGTTGTAATAAGTGGGCAACACAGAGCCGTGAAAAAAAAAAAGAACAAAACAAAGACCAAAAAAAAAGAAAAAGAAACGATTGTATGACTTCCCCGCGCTTCACTTTTTTAATAGGATTTGGAAATATGCCTTCATATAAAAATCCAAATCCTGGGAGAGGGGAATTGCCTCTCACGGAAAGAAACAGAAAAAAAAAGAAGATTTAGCACTGTGTGATCTTCACAGAATATCTGAGAGAGACGGCGGTGCTCTGCCACATTAATGGAATGTTTAGAAGTTGTTTTTTCCCCCTGCGTTTTTTTTTTATTCAGCAAATTTCTCATTGTCGCTCAAGGCTACACTGCCTTTC
>JAOPUH010109119.1:0-7500 GCA_027123175.1 Urophycis cirrata | reverse complement strand
ATCACTTTGTAGAAGTCTGCTTTCAACGCCATCGGAATTGGTGTCTGAACTGACAAAATAAAGGTTACCGAAAGAAGCGGAGGTGTCACGCCATCCCAGACAGAGTCCCCAAAATAAAAGCCTTCCAATCTGACATTTAGGTTTTGAAAAACTAGAAGAAAAGTGTTATCTCTATGGATGTTGGCGGACATTTTACATACACATTCACAGAAATGGTCACCAAAGAAACTGTTGTTCAAAATGGCTACCAAAATAAAAGCCGATTAAAATCCGTAAACCATGAAAATTACATATCACTCCATCTCCCCTTTACGTACACGTACCATGTCCCCAGGGAGAAGCATGAGATGGGGATTTACAGCACACTGGTGATGCGATTACCGTGCTGGCAGGAACATATCAATGTCTCAGGGGGCTTGGCAGACGGTGGGAAACACGTGTCACCTCTGTTGGTATTCATAGCACGGCCGTGGCCACAGAGGTTTTGGGCTTTGAACCCTGACGGTCACAGTCCACTCTGCAGTCATCGTTGAGCACGACGCCCCCACCAATACTTGCTCATGTAGGACACACATATTCAAATAATTCACCGCCTGTCTCGTTGGATACTGGCATCTGTCAAGTGTTCCACTCGTACTAAATAGTGCTGTTTGAGCACATTGTTATTGTCGGCATTTCAGATAAAGTAATGCGGACAAACTGCTAACCAACTGCCATGCTACTCCCTCCGGCCGCCATCGTAAACACTGTAGCTCCGGCTAATCCATATTTAATACTCTCAGTACTGTCAATGATTTTATCAACATGCCCACAGTGATTGTAACAATTACTCCCTATCTGTCTGCTACGCGGTCCTGGCTAGCACCAAATCTGACCAATGAAGTGACAATTGACTGTAGTCACTCAAAGATACAAATCATCAGAATGCACCTGCAGGTTGCAACAGGCCTGACAGGAAGACAACAGGTGTGTGATATGACATCCGGCTCAACCTGAGGTGTTCCATCTCTCTCCCTAAAAAATGACTGAAGCCAGTAGTGCTGAACCAAAAGACTGAAAAAATGAGGCTCCCTGCCCCCCTAAGAAAGCAACTTCAAGCAGTAAACTCCTCTTTGCTTGGGAAATTATATTCTCAGGATGTATACCTGCTTCTAAACACGCCATCAGTGTTTGCTTGACCCCTCAAAACAAATTCACAAAGGTGGCCATTATTGTTGCATTTCTTTGCTCGCCTTCAATAAAAAAGTGCATTGCCAGATGTGCAATTTTCGTCGTACAAAATGGTCTGAATTCACCCAAAGCGATCCACAAACCATTTCCCTGGCTAGAAAATGGAAATGTGCTGTTCCTTACAGCTAACCACAGCCTACTTTCCTGCTAGAACTACGAAACCACAAAATCTGGCACCCTTGTGACCCATAGTGTCTATTCCCTCTGACAGATCCCCCTTAATGTTGGAGCAGATGTTTGGGCGCGCGCCTCACCTGGACCACCTTGTCACTCTTCATACCTGGTCTCAGCCCGATCGGGTCCTTACAGGCGACCTTATAACAAACACTTTAAAACTCGAGAAACGTTGCCCGCAACAGTTTCTCCGATCCATTGGTGTATTTAAAAGGAGAACACAAGGCACCTGACCCCCGTATCTTTAAAAAACGTTCAGCGTTTTTTTGTTCATTGCGGTGCAGCGGGGGCTGCAGGCTCCCCTGTCAGCTGCACCTCGAGGGGTTTTAGGACTCTTCTCTGTGTGATTTATTCGTGTGACCTTTTTGCGTGACCTTTTGTGTCTGCGGTGGATGCTCCGTGTTCGGGGAAGCCCTGACTGTCTCGGCCCCACTTACCCATCACTGTACGTTGCATGTTGTGTGCAGGACACACTGGAGATCCGAATCTGGTATCTGGCAGGGATCCCCACATGCTATCTTATGGAGGATAACCCCAGAAGCCTCTCAGAAGCCTTAAGGCAGTGACTGTTTCACTACCTCAACTGTGGCAGAAACTCTTGTGCTGACTGTACACATTGCCATCCTGGAAAAATGGTGTTATTTGGGAGATGAAGTAGAAAGTTCTGCAGTTCTGAAGTTATCGGGTGGTCTTTTGGGTGGGTGGTGGGTGGGGTCATGATAGGATAGATTGTGGTACGGATGTTTGACTGTGACTTTGACTCAGCTGAAAGGTCATCGGTTCAGTACCCCATATATATGCACGTTTTTTGCGCTATGCATCTAAAAAGAAAAGTTAATTGTATTCACTTCCAGTCACTTTGTGCTAAATCAGGAAAATAACATATAAAGCAAGTTGAGTCTTCACATAGACTATTTTTCACCACATGGCGAATCCTAATCTGTTGTAGCTCGTTTTTATCTCCCTAGCTTGTGGATGTTGGAGATACTCGCCAACAGATGATGAAGTAAATCTGTGAGACAGCTTTTTAAAAAAAACCCTATCTCCAGAAACAGAACTACTGGTTGGAGTTCTCTTCTCTGCTCTTCAACATATGTGGGTAAAATCACCCAAAAAGCAATCGAAACCTTAAAAAAAAAAACACCGAACGAGAAATTAAGGGAAGCACACATGAGGCAACACGGTTTGTCCTTACAGAACACAGGCGTTGAGTTGAAACAAAGCAACAGCAAATGACAAACAAAGCCTTCACTTCCGCTGTAATCTACACAGCATTATCCAAGACGGGTTTTCAGAGGGAATTACCAGCAGCAGAGCAATGAAAGTCCTCCTGTTCTCTCTTGTAAAAAAATGTGCCTTTGATGTCCCTTTAAAGTATTTTTTTTCCCCCATTATTATTGCCTGTGCAGTGTGTAATGTCTGTCATGTCGCATGGAGAAATGCCAAGTGTATCTTCTTAATAGCAGCCATTATGACTGGCATTTGAAGGTCAACCAGGACTCTTTCATGTTGACTAATTAAAGAAACTTCACTCTCACTTTATTAATTTATTTTTTTCGTTTACTTTGTCTTTGTTTTATAGACTTCTGTTTGTTTCTTTGTTTGTTTTTGAGCCTCGCTTCAGTGCATTCCGTAATGTGTCCGTGTTGACCTCGTGAGGGCAGTGTCTAGAGTTTGTGTCGGAGCGGTTCGGAAAATAAGGGCGCGCGCACTCTTGAGTCACACGGGCCAAAACAATACATTGTTAAACGTGATTATCGATTAATCAAAACAGGGTTTTGCTTTTAAGCAGCAATTCATGGTTTTTGTTCCCTTATCTTACATGAGAGGACTTGTAGAATTCACATTGCACTGCAGTCATTTGAATAGACAGGCGTCTGAAACAGGGGATACGAATAAAGTTATCTTTAAAATGCCCTGGTAATTGATCCAAAAACAGGGGATATGAATAAAGTTATCTTTAAAATGCCCTGGTAATTGATCCAAAACCAGGGGATATGAATAAAGTTATCTTTAAAATGCCCTGGTAATTGATCCACAACAGGGGATATCAATAAAGCTCTCTTTGAAATGTCCAAGTAATCCGTCTCTGTCTGTGACTGGTGTAAAATGGGAGATGAATAGGTGGGGAGTAGAAGGAAAGGTTGAGACGAAGGAAAGAGCAGTGGAGAATGCACATGAGAGGGTGACTCAGACAGGAATGACGTAGGTGTGCGTGTGCGTGCGTGTGTGTGTGTGTGTCTGTCTGTGCGTGTGTGTGTGCATGTGCGTGTGCGTGTGCGCACACGTGCGTGACGCGTTAAGATGACAGCCGGGGGATAAAAAAAACATATGGACATTCAAAGCGACAAACTTCACCGTTAACGGGATTTACATTAATTTAAATGTAAGCTATCAGTTAAAACGATCAAAGCCATTCTGCCTTCCGGTTTTACTGCGACTTTTATTCCATCAAATCACTCACACCCTCTTTCAATCTCATAAAGACTTGCCGGAGATAGTTAGGCACACCCAATGTGGGCTTTTTTGCTCAACCACCTCTCCTTCGACCACTTTTCAACGCAAGACATCATTTTGTAAATATTGTTAAGAAAAATTTTTCAATCACCCTGAGGATTGTTGAAGAACGCCAGGAGAACATTGTTACATACAGATGTCGAGTGAAAAAATGTGGTCAAAATGACCCCCCCCCCACAGCGGTTCTACATGAAACCCTGAGGTTCTAGTGTTTCATCTAGAACCGGGGTCACCAACCTTTTTGAACCTGAGAGCTACTTCAACGGTTCTGTGTAAAACGAAGGGCTACCTGTTTGATAGCCTTCAAATTCTTCCCATTCTTCCCGTCTCTGAACATGTTTGCAATGGTCGTCATTGCTCCTTTATTCAGATTCAGATTCAGAATACTTTATTTGTCCCAAAGGGCACTTCAGTTCGCATTCGGCATGTCCATTAAAAAAAAAGAAGACAGACAAGGTACAGCACATATCACAACCTCCATACAGCACATATCACAACCTCCATACAGCACATATCACAACCTCCATACAGCACATATCCCAACACAGTGACGGCAACAACAGCTCCGGGGTCAAGTGGATAAGTATATATTATATATATATATACATTATATGTATGAATAAAAATTTAAAGACCTCCCTGTCCGAAAAGTAATTTTTGTTCTTTATCAAAAAAATGTGCAGCTCTAAATTAAGTTTCAGGTGCTTTTTGTGACTTTTTTCACCGGCCTTGTGAAAAATTACTGTTTGACCAAAGCTGCTTTTAACTCCTGGGCAAAAGCCCGTAGGGCACTGCCAGGCAGCTAGTTAGCATGGAAGCTAGTGTGACAGGTAATGTTTGATGGGTAATGTTTGCGCTCGCTAGCTTGTCTCCGAGGAGTGCATGCGATATTGAACTTCCCAGACAAGTTCAAACATTTTTGTTTTTAAAATGTTAAATTCAATATTGCCATTGCCTTTTAAATCTACATCAATGCAAGTGCTATTGATTAAAAAAAAAAAAAAGATCAACACAGTGAAACAAAAATTGTCAAAATGTTTCTCCATGGTGACTACATGGTGCTATTTTTAGAATATGCCCTGTGGGCGCCCAGCTGCTCGCGGGCACCATGTTGGCTACCCCTGATCTAGAACCATCCATTTCATCTTAAAGTCATAGACCACAGGATCTAAACACACTTTAAAACCCTTAACCCATACAGCAATCGATGCACTACACACCTACAGCACATCTTGCTTGTCAGGAACATTTGGAAAAAAGTAAAGGGGCATTTAGCGGACGCTTTTGTCCAAAGCAACTTACAATCCGTACATTTGTGGGGTTCAACATGTGGACAGTTGGAGGAGGAGGGGGGATCAAGGGGATCGAACCGCCGACCCTATGGTTGGTGGACGACCCGCTCTGTCCACCAGCTCTACCCACTGAGCGACTGAGCTACTGCCGCCCTGTATATGAGTATATTAATACACATCTCAATGTATTAATGACTTAGTCAATCTGTCTTGGAGGGGGTGTGGCTTGAGTCCCTGCTCCTTTAGCTGTTTGGTGTAGCCATAGCTTCACTCAGCTGCATCATTACTGTAATGTGAGTGAAAGGTAATTGGTAACTGCCTTGGCCACTTGAGCGTACACCAATGGGTCCCCTGCTTGGCTACATAGCCAAGAGGGAAAATAGACTCCACCCAGTGAGGTAAGCAGGGTTTGTTGTATCTGAAAGGACACTGTATGTACCAGTTCTTGTGCAATCTCTCTTGTGCAAATCCAAGTTTTTTGGTTTATTTAGTCATTTTGGTTTTGCCGTTTGGTTTTCTCTTCAATCCATAAGGTATATATTTCGTAAAAATAAAAGAGCTCTTTGCAACTTCATCTTGGACCTTATTTGGTCTTTTTTGCGTACATCATCACCAGAACCACTTAGCTACATTCCTTAAAACGTGGCCATCATAATTGAAACCCTCAAATGGGTTTGAGGAAATCAATAGACTTCAGTGGATTTAGTGATGCAATGCATTTCAGTAATGCTGAATGCACACCTTGATAACCCCTAATCACATATTAAGAAGTAAATCACAGATTTCTGCTTGCCACACTCTGATGCTTTGTACCTGTTTTGCTTCACAATCTGGACTCAAACCAAGGAAATGCTTTCCATCAACCAGCATCAGTGCCAGAACATTATCCCGCTTGACTTAAGGAAAAGGCGGATTTATCTTTTGGCCTTTCGTTTCCTCTTTGGTGCAACTTGACTTAATTACCGACAGTGTAGGCCTACAGTTTAAAAGAATGGCTACAAAAATAAATGCATAAAACATGACAATATGCACAGTGGAATTCAGTCAATGATTAAACTTGACACTGCAGCTTCCTTGGTGGGGACCAAACAAGGCAGGCTCACCATAGTTGGAGTAGCTCAGTGGGGTAGAGCGGGCGGACAGAGCAGGTCGTCCACTAACCGTAGGGTCGGCGGTTTGATCCCCTTGATCCCCCCTCCTCCTCCTCCAACTGTCCACATGTCAAACCCCACAAATGCACTGATCGTAAGTCGCTTTGGGCAAATGCGTCTGCTAAATACCTCTTTACCCTTTATCATTGAACACATACTAGAGTTTAAAGTGTGTCTCGGAAGGGGCGTACCACAGACGTTTGTCCCCTGGTTCCAAATAGAGAATAGCCTTCAGTCTTTCACTTTCTGGTCCGCCAGGACTGAAAGGCTTATATATTATTATAGTGTTATATTGGATTCTGTTGAATTGTATTCTGTTACATTCTCCCACATTATGTCAGGGTTGGGTACCTTCAGTGTCTTTAAGTATGTATTTTATGATCAATCTTTGTTAGACGCAGAAGCGTGCACGATACAAATCACACGTGTGCGCGCGCGCGCACACACACGCATACACATACATACGCATGCATACACATACATACGCATGCATACACACATACATACTCACACACAATCAGTTGGAAAGGCAAAACATTGCATTGACCAAATGTTGTGAACAGATCTTCATTTGTTTTGTTTATTAATGAATGTGTTCTCATTTGAGTCACACGTAAATTATTTGGTTGAAAAAAAATGCAAAATCAATATGTATACTATTAATGACAAGCGCAATTGTATTTATGATGTATTGCACATATTTACACACACATGCATACATACATACATACATACATACATACATCTAAACATACGCACATACAAAGACACACTCTCTGTATCAGGGATTGTATGCCATTACCTGGATTCTAGTCATGCCATCATCATTTATTAAGGCCGAATAGGGGAGAGACAGCGAGAGAGAGAGAGGGGAGGGGGGGGTGGAAGATAGAGCTTCAGAAAGGGCGAGATCAAGAGAGACAAGAATAAAAGCGGGGCCAGACGGTAGAGAGGCAGACCAGAATGAAAGTTTGAAAGAGAGAGCCAATATAAGGAGACACGAGAGGGATCGAGAGAGCATCGTCATATCTTAGTTCGACTGAAATTAAGTTGTAGTCGCAGAGACAGAGAGAGAGAGGGAGAGAGAGAGAGAGAGAGAGAGAGAGAGAGAGAGAGAGAGAGAGAGAGAGAGAGAG
>JAOPUH010109109.1:0-11402 GCA_027123175.1 Urophycis cirrata | reverse complement strand
GAGAGAGAAAGAGAGAGAGAGAGAGAGAGAGAGAGAGAGAGAGAGAGAGAGAGAGAGAGAGAGAGAGAGAGGGGGAACACAACAGACACAGAGACAGAATCTGAATCCTTCTTTTTTGCCCTGTATATTTGCACATTTTATTTATTTGGGAAGTGACTTGGTGACACACGGGAAGTCTACGCTATACATGTGGGGCATGTAAACACGCACAGCAATAAGTCACTGTAACTCTAAAGAGACAAACTACCACCAGCCGTGGTGTCACACTAATACAGATTTTCCCAATCCTGTGACATCACAATCAACGCATATTCATTAGGAATGAATAGGAATGCGTCGACACACTGGGCTCTCACAGCGGAACACGGAGGAAATGGCCTGCTGGGAGAGCAGAACGGCTCTCCCTGTCACACTCCACAAAAGAACATTGAATGAAGCCTTGTTGCGGAACAAAACACAGCGGAACTAACAGCTCCGTAGCTCCTGTTGCCGGTGCACTTTCCCTGTAGGTGTGTGAGTCATTTTTTGGGATAATCACTCATTTTGGCCGCAGATAGCGGAGTTTGCACGGCGATTCATCAGTCACAAGGGAAAACGAGTTTTAGCCGGGACGCTACATTTGCTCAAATTTGATATCAAAGAACGACCTGGACGGGGCTGTTACACGGCACAATGACCGCCACAATTTGAGAGAGCAACAGAGCATTGGAATGTCATTCATGGGCCGTTGTTTAGTCGACAATCGTGCGTTTCTCATGTGAGACGCAGCAAAGCAACGTTTTCAGTCCCCTGTTTTTTGGGGGTTTTTTTGGGACAATGGTTTTTGCACTTCGCAATGCTACAACTCTCTTGAGTCGTCGTCAACAAGAAATCCTATGAGGCACTGACTGATGGACCAGGCCTTTGTGATGCTCTGCACGCCTGCCTGTCCTGGCCTGCATGCAATGAGGGACAAATAAATAAAGTCAATGGTTATGAATACAAATGGCTAATGCTAAAGCGAATGCATCTAAATATAAATGCAAAAATACAGAAAGGAATGGATGCATAAATAGAACAATATATTAATAATCAAATACATACACTTGTCCATTCGCAGACCAGTCTGTGGTGTCAGCAGGAGAGGATTAACATGGCATATATAAATAGAGATTTCATACTGCATGCATATAAGTGCATTCAATAAATACAACTATATATAGGCACCGGTTGACCTCAATAGACGAGGGTCTACGTAAACTCCCCAACACATGATTAGTGATGGTATGGAGCGTAGGGCCGATTATATTTTATGTGTTTGTTTGTTGTGTGTGTGTGTGTGTGTGTGTGTGTGTGTGTGTGTGTGTGTGTGTGTGCATGTGTGTGCATGTGTGCATGTGTGTGTGTGTGTGTGTGTGCATATGCATGTGTTTATGTGCTTGTATGGACTTCCATTAGAGTCCTAGGCCAACTGCACCTCGCACACCACCACAAGTACACAGCACAACACGTACGCCTTATTTTGTACATTTGTATTGATTCCAAACAAGCGTGGCATTAAAGGAATACTTTTCGGGAGACAATGTTATCTTCCACTTAACCAGAGTTAAGCAATTAGCAATTCTCGATTCAACAATGCTAACCGAGTTAGCATTTGTTAGCCAAAAAATTCAAAGTTAGCGGGTTAAGACAGTGAAACCCCGCCAGTGAAGCGAGAGTGAAATACACTGCTCCAGCCTCTCCACAATGACGATTTAGGTCCCTCGTGTCTTCGTGAACAGTGGACCTCGCTTAAAGACAAACAACATTGTCGTTGTTCTGGAGCTGCATTTTCACAATTGTTGGAGTCTTTTGTCCAACTCTTGTGTCTGGATTTACGCATGCAGGTTGTTCAACCTTCGTTCCTAACGCACCCCCCCCCCCCCTACACACACACACCCACACACACACACACACGTGTGTGTTTGTGAGTCCATGTGTTTGTGTGTATATATATATGTCGTTTGCTAGAATGCACTATAGATCATACGTTAACACGGCTGGATTGGGGATTAGAGACAAGCCCGTGAGTATGGATGAAAACATCTGGCGACATCACATTCCTTTCAGATGACGACTGAAAGGACTCGGGGTGAGCTGCCCAGAGTCAACTGTGAAGGATCACAGCGAGAGAGAGAGAGAGAGAGAGAGAGAGAGAGAGAGAGAGAGAGAGAGAGAGAGAGATCTATTCAAATGTTAACACTCGTGTGTATGTTGTGTTAGTACCGTGAACCACACTGGATATCAGTTTGGACATCTGGACATGTTTGCACATTCACACACACACACACACACACACACACCTACGCATACATACGCACACACACACACACACCTACGCATACATACACACACACACACAAGAACAAAATCTTTGCCTTTAAAAATCCAGAAACATCCTATTAACGCTATCTAACTAATCTAATTTCCCCTCGTATTCTTGGAAACCCAATCTAACATTTAATAAGCAGTTTGTAAGCAGTGTCCTGAATAAAGAATTCCCAATCCACGCGTTGCTTCGGCACTACGACGGCTTTCGCGGGTGTCATTCATATCCGAGTGAATGGAAGTGGCGGAAGAAAGAAAACTGGGTCTCTGTGTGATATTCAAGGAAGTATTAAAAAGAAGGCCCAGGGGGGGCGAGCTGAAGTGAGAGGAACAGGCTTTTGGAAACATCTGCTGTCCATCGTCCCCAGACCAGAACACGCCTCATCTGTTCAACCAGGTCTGTCTGTTTGCGTCCAAACAATATGGGAGTGAGGGGGGAAAAAAAACGTTAATTATTTGAGATAGGTCGTTAAACCAGGAATCGATCTGAGGTTAGCACCCATATGTGTTCTGTGGTAAAAACCAATTTATGAAAGTGAGTCCCCTCGCATTGCATTATCAAAGGACTTTTCAACTTTTCAGTTTTCAATTATAAGGGTCCATAATACCACAAACACAAAGCAAACTACAAACCTAATTGCCCCCAAAACACCTGAAAACGACAACCTAAAAATATTGCAAAACAAACACAAAAAAAACCCTTCAATTGCCTCAATGATTCAATCCCAAATGACTCCATCCCCACTCGTTTTAACAAGACGACGTGCACATCAAAAGAAACGTCAGGTTTTACAGAGTCCTAATTCATCATATAGGTACATATATTACCTCCTGTGTATGCAGAGTAAGCCAAATCTCACTAAGAATAGAATGAAACAGCCTACTCTTCCCCCAGTTGTTTACGGCGTCAGACAGAAAGAGAATCGGCTCTCTATTGTGCATCACTGTACGGATGAATTATCCAAACAACAGGACACATGCTTGGATCATTCTATGATGTAACAGCTCTCTAAATTAGACCTGGAACCAGCATTTACATATTCATATCGACATGAATCTGAGCCTCTCGACCCAAACCTGAAAATAAGCTTTGGTAGACTGGCTGAAGAGAGCTTGTTTTTTTTAATTTGTGAACACTTCAAAAAGGATCTCCATTTTGAATGAATGACAATCGCCCCACCGAACACTCCCCTCAGAATACCAAATTTGATGTTATGAATAAAGTATTGTACTCTTGAGAACATTGAAAAAAAAACAACTCTTGTTGTTGTTATTACATGCATTTACATCCTCTTATTACATCTTTATTACATGTTATCGGTGGCGGTTGTAAAATCAGTGGAGCACCTCTGTAATGTGGCACCCATGCTAGCTAAGCAGATCACTGACGTCAGCTGTGAGCTGTCATCGTTGAGCACACACGCTGAACTCAGAAAACTGTCCCGTCGGAACTAATTTGCAGCAGCAGTCACTCAAAGCTGGCTTCGTCCTGCTTCATTTGTCAATTCAATGATTTACACGCAGGCGCACAAATCCACCCCATGTCACGTAGCAGTAGTCAAAATGACCACATTTCATCTTACAGCCTTGAGAATGATATTAAATAGCCCAAAAAAGGAGACCCTATATATGTAGGATTCAAAGGCAAAGTTAAGTTAGTTAGTTAGTTAGTTAGTTAGTTAGTTAGTTAGTTAGTTAGTTAGTTAGTTAGTAAGTCTCTATAGACCTTATTCACCTAGCAGCCATATTGGTTTGTTGGGTGGATACACCAGAATCTTTGGAAAGCAAGGCAATTCAATGCATTATTGTTTTTGTTCTGCATTCCATTTTCCCACCTAAGTAGCATATAGAATGCCCTTTGATTGAGTTGTCAAGGTGTCAAAGATTGTAGAAGGTTTCCCCACCCAAATAACAAATATAGCCATATAAGGTATTATAGGTATTATTGCTCCATTTCCAATGTTTCACTAAATAGAAGGCCGTGTGATGAATGCCATGCTATTAAAACAACAAGTTGTTACATAATTCACGTTGACCCTCAACACCATATCGCTCATTTCAACATTAGCTACAGCCAACTAGCTTTTTGCACTGCAGCCATGTGAAAACTACAAAGTTGCAACTTAAGTACAACTTAAATCCATTATGAACGAGCATCCATTATCTCAAAACAATGAGGGGTAAAACAAGAACACTGTGTGGTTAGGTAGAGACATGGACATATTGACATCGATTTGATTTTTAGAGACTAACTCACACACAACAATGTGACAACATGTGATCATTTTAATTTATCGATGGACCAAGTATTAAACCAATCAATATCAATATATAGTAATACTTGGCATGGATAAAAAGATGAAGCTGGGTAATATAATCAAGCCAAAATTAAGGTGTATTAAGGAATAGGGTTCAACCCCGAAGAGCACAGCACGTACAATAAAAAAAACAAAAATCAAAATCGCACAATAGCATTTTTGAATAAAATATATTGCGAATGACCCCTCCCAAACCAAGCACACATATTGGGCCAAGAGCTAAAAAATTAAATAGCAAAGTTGTATCGCCAAAATCTATGCATTTGATAGTGACAGGTAAGGAAAAAAAAAAAAGGTGGAAGACATTTATAATCTCGGGCATTTCCATTCAGAGAAATAACAAAGACAACGTGGTCGTTTATTTTGTTTTTGTTTTTTTCTTCTGAGCCGCCGCAAGAACCTTCCTGTGGACTACAACCACTTTGGGAAAAAGATGCGACTCCAATCCGCGGGAGGTGTCTCTGCCTTCGGATGAGGGCATTCCTGTTCTCTGGGGCAGAAGTCTGCAGGGGGACACGTGACACAACACCGTCTCAGATGCTATCGAGCACATGTGTCAATCTCGAGTTTGACGATAAGTCACAGCGTACCGCAGAGCCACCATCGACTACATCTCCCACAATGCATTTCCTTGCAACTATACAACTTTAACTATACAATTTGTCACTTTCACCTTAGTTTCTGCTGCATAACAGGTTATTCATATTGCATAACTGGTTATTTTACTACATAACTGGTCATCTCAATGCATAACTAGTCTTTTTTACCACGATAAAATCCGACATGCTACATCTTTGTGTATGCTATTACCACTTGGTGTATGCCTGGATGTATGTACATTTATGTATATTTTTATATTTCTTTATATATATTTTTTTGTATATTGTTTACATAGGTTTATATTATATATTTATATATTCTAACACTCTACTATACGTAGAGTGTCTGTCTCTTCTTCTTTTTCCCCTGGAGTATTGTAACTGAATGCAATTTCCCTCAGGGGTCATTAAAGTATGTCTGTCTGTCTGTCTGTCTGTCTGTCTGTCTTCAGTGTTGTGAGCCACAAATCCTGCCACTAGACTGCACTGGTTCCAATGCTTCCATTTGTACACGGATAGAAATGGATGCACAACATTTGTACAGTGGAATAAATGATAACCAAATGTAGAGACAGTTACTTCAATGTTTATCATCTTACAGTTACCACCGGCCCTTTGAGGGCACCCATAATGTTGACGTGGCTCCGGGGTGGAAATGAGTTCGACACCCCTGCTATCGAGTGTTAGATGACGGTATTCAGAAGAGCTAGGCACGCGCGCACACACACACAAACATGCATCGTTTCTTTGCTCTCACCGGCTCCGGAGTACTTGAAAGGGGCCGGGGAAAACAGCTTCTTGCAGGAGGCCTGCTCTCTGGTCGGGATGATGAAATACTCATGTGTCTCGGGATAGAGACCTGTGAACCAGACAACGACAAGTAAACACACATGCGGTAAACACGTCATGAGCAGCCCCCCACATTTTACTTCTTAGTCTAGAAAACCACCAGACGGTCCACCGACAGAAAGACAGGGACAGACAGACAGATAGACGAGTACTCCTTCACCATAGGCCAGCAGGTAGTCCAGAGGCGCGTAATGAGGTACATTGGCTGTAGCGCTCAGGACAAGACATTCATTGCAGGCCCTGAGGAACTGGATCGTTGCTGTTGCGTTGTACTCTGTAATAGAGACCCAGTGAATAGCTGTCAAGTGAGACGATTACTTGACGATGCATGCATTTGCCGGTGCATTGGTTTGTTTACTTACCTGGCGCAAGGAGGTGAAGTGTTGTGTTGTCGGCCTCAAACCTCACATGGGGGAAGTAGTGGTAGACACACCATATTGTCCGGTTCCTGTGACATGAAGAAAGACAGAAGACCGGTTTGATTTGAGCCACATCAAGCCATAGGACCACAGTTCACTTTCCCGTAAAAACAAGTATTCAATTAATCTCTGTCATCGTCGAGCCATACACAGTGCATCACAATGTCTGTGTCAAATAGCTGCACTCATTCGAGGCGAGACGCTGATCCCTGCGACGAGGGAGCTGAAAGTGAAAGTGAAAGTGACTGCCACTCACCTCACCAGCCTGTGGGCCATGTGCAGGATGATCGTGTCGTTGGGCCCCTTGCTGAACTCTGCCCAGGAGCTCTTAGAATGTGTCAGGGCATACTGATCAATGCCGTCATTAGAGTACCCCTCTTGTAGGATCCACCTCGAGGTAAAGAGCTGATGGATGAAATATGGATCATTTTTAATTGAAATCCGGCCTCCTCAAGTTGATCCTAAAAATCAATAAAGAAGATGGTTGTTTGACATGTGTGCATCTCGGGGGTTCCTTGGGTGGGCGTCTTCCAGATGAAAGGTGCTGTGCTTGAGGCCTCGATCGCTGCAGTCCACCTGTAAACTTGAGCAAGATGCCCAAACACCCCGGCTAGCTCCTTTGTGACATACATCTGAATCCACTGTAAGTCACTGTTGACCAAAGCCTCAATGGCTAAATGGCTAAATAGTAGTACATACAATGTTTTTTTTCTCATAGATTGGTCTCATTGAACTGTCTGAAGGTTTGATTCATACCGTGTTAAGGACTTCGTCCTTCGGGAGGGGCTTCATGATTGTGCAGCAGTCTGGGTCTGCTGGTGAACCTGCTGGTTCACCAGTTGTTGTGCTCGTTGGTGATGCGTGACCGTAGGCCTTCACCATCAGTGCCATCAGCAGAGCTCCGTACAGCAGAAAGAGACTAGGGCGCTGTTAAGGTAGCAGGACGACTTTGCCCGTGTCACAAATCATCGTGCAAACACTCAGACTTTTAGCGGTCGCACACATAACCTTAACTGGTTAAAGTTTTCGAAAAATATATATAAAATAAAGATTTCTTTTCTTATCTTATATTATATTATTGTCAATTTTCTACGAAAGGAAACTATTTATCAAGCCCTCTTGACTCCTATCAGTCTCATGCTAATTTTCCCCGATAAAATGTGATTCGTTTTTTTTGTCTTTCAAAATAAAGGCGTGAAAGACAAACAGATATGGATACACTGTTGCTGGACCACGGCAAAGCGTCGTTCTACAAAATGGCTTCTTCCTGGCCGGCTCCTCGCTGCCGGGCTTCGTTTCACCTCGCCCATCGTGGTTCTCAGCATTATCGTACTGGGGTTCCTTCCCACTCCCGATGATGACGGCCTGAGTGGGGCACTGGCGACTATTGGTGCACGTCATTTCCTAGGAGTCGGGCACAAAGAAGGAGAAACATGGCACCTTTTTGCTCTGCCATCGCATAACAATCTCTCACAGGGGTCTCACTTGCAAACAATCTACCCAACCTCAATCAGACCTCCTGGATAAAGGTTAAATGCAAAAAAAGAACGCATCTCAGTCTAAATTTTATAAACAGACGTTTATATATCGGTATTCTGTTTCTGTTTCTGTGTCATAGCGCTCTCGTCCTCCCTACCACCTACTCCTCCAGGTCTAGAAGTGAAATTCATACTTGGAGTCCACACAGAGTGCCTGGCCACATCCTCCTCTGTCCACACATGAGATGACTTATTCCTGGACCAGGTGAAGGTCAAGGCTTTTGTTTACGTTTTGGTCTGCGTCTACATTTGACATTTGGCAGCTTTTGTAAAGACAGATTTATTTATTTATTGTCACTTACTTTCTTACTATCGTGTTTGGATTTTTTTTTTAATGCGAGCTGCTATAATGCCTTCAATTCCTCCAGAGATGAATAAAGTACCTATCTATCCATTCATCTCTCTATATGACCATGCACTCATCCATCTTTCTATTGATGTAGTGGTCTGCATTCATGACCACAAATCATTCAACAATTGCATCATCATCACTATGATCATCATTACTTTTATGTAATAAGTGAGTCATCAATCATCTCAACGACAAGCCATTTAAAAAAAAAAGAGACCGAACTTACTGGTGACAAAGATTTCTTCCCTGTGATGTCAATCAGCTGTTGTGGTGGTAGTTATTGCGATCTTGCATCTCCAAATGCTGCTGGCGTCCATATATTTATACACAACCATCACTTCCCTATAATATGGTTAATGCCTGAGCTCAAACTACGCCCACATCAAATGTTTGACCACTGACGAGCTGAATAAGAAAAAAACACCAATCAAACAACAGTACTGAACACAGTACAGTCAAAGATGCCTGTACTTTTCAATGTGGTCTCATCGGTCTTTGGTTGTGCTTTTTCATGCGTTTCTTTGACGTGTTACTGTTAAACTGAGTTATGTGTTAAATGATGACAATATGTGTATTATCAAATATTGTCTTGAACCCCAGGAAGCCTAAGTGAGCATATTCTACACTTGGTGCTACGATAGCAATCAAGAGATGTGAATTCCCCACACCTTGATAAATATATACAAATATTCCGGCCAACAATTAAATCGAACGCAACTGGACTTAGATTTGTCTGTGAAGACTTTTCGCCTCTTATCCAAGCGGCTTCATCAGTTCGTAACGCATCAGTCTGACTAGTCCGCTTTACATCTAGATAGTGATAGCAGACTTGTTTTTGGGTGCATGTTGTGTTAATGTCCCCATTCATAGGCCTAATCATCGATTACAAATATGTCTAAAAAAAAATAATCTCTAAAAGTTTGTTAGCAGGCTACTACACAATTTAACCCTCATGCTTTCATTATAAACCTATGCACTAATGATTATGGACACTTCAAGAAATGAATCATCACTTTTGTTCGCAATCTAACCATTTCGTTGAAATTGTTATCGCAAGCGGAGAAAACCAATGTCACAACATGTCTGGATGAAGGATGATTACATGAATGGTTACACTACAAAAATGGTTATGTTGCAATTACAGAGAAAGATGTTTGACAGTTATTTCGAATTCTTGTGCATCTTGTGGAACATTTGAACGTCTTTGTGGTCTCAAACAAAAATTGAGGAAGCATCATCTTTATAGCCGTTATAGCCTTTATAGCCTGCAAGTTGTGCAGTGTCATCTTTTGTAGTGGTATTCTTACAGTTAGCTATAAAAGGTATAATATGTAACATTTCCACATTCAAATATCAGAACAACCTATGTTATATGTGTGTTATACCAACACTGGTGCTGCAGTCTTCCCCGCCCAGTATATCTTCACCTGCTTTTCACCGGAGAATATAAAGGGATTTTTATCCATTCAGAGCAGTTTAGAACAGGACATGTCTGTTTAATTGCGTTTTAGCCAGGCTGTTGTTTAAGGGCACAGTTCAAGGAAACTGAAATAACAATAACATAGGTGAACAGAATCATTAACACGCGGTGCCCTCGGTCATCCACCAGGAAACTCCTTTGTGTTTTCGCGTTACCAAAATGATGGGAAGTAATGTATGAAAAAGAGCGATGGCGCAACAGTGACTCCTGAAATACTGCATGTGTTTGTATCGCTCTGCCGTTGACTTTATTGCATTGAGCACTGCACTGCAATGGAGTCACTCAAAAAAGTGCCGCAGGCAAGATTTCAGAGCGATTGCTTGAGTGTCATTTGATGGCACGGCCATCAATCAGCTACTAGTGAGTGAGTGAAATTATGTGACAAATGTTCCCCGTTGATGTCCATTCCTCATTAACAAAGCCACAACGGTAATACTGGGACGTTATGATGTAGTTGCGGATGTGGTAATCAATCCCAGTTGCAACTCAAATATTACACAGAACATAAAAAAAATACACGTTTGGCGGGCAAACTCTGTGGCAACGTGGCTTTAATCAGAATTATATGGATGGCTTTTGAGTTTGAAAAT
Organism: Urophycis cirrata; assembly: GCA_027123175.1. NCBI lineage: Eukaryota > Metazoa > Chordata > Actinopteri > Gadiformes > Phycidae > Urophycis > Urophycis cirrata. The sequence continues at coordinate 911 of JAOPUH010109109.1, read as the reverse complement.
AGCCTTGAAACACGAGCTCTGCTGAAACCCACGCCTAGGCTGCAAACGCTGCGCAGAGAGACGTTGTGCTTTTCCTTTGGCTTGACACCGGGATGGAAAAGACTGCGGCCCCAGGAAGCCGGTTCAGAGACCAGCAGGCTGCTGCTGGAAGACCCGCCATCAAGGGCCGCTCGAATGGATACAGTGAGTCACTGGTCACAACAAAGCGCGCGCGTGTGTGTGTGTGTGTGTATGTTTATGTGTGAGAGAGACAGAGGGGGGAGAGAGAATGTGTGTGCATGTGCGAGGGAACGAGGAAGAGAGAGAGAGGGAGAGATAATGTGCGTGCGTGTGCATGTGAGAGAAAGAGCGGGATGGGAAATGTGTGTGAGTACATGTGACAGAGAGAGAGAGAGAGAGAGAGAGAGAGAGAGAGTGTGTGCGAGTGAGTGGGTGAGTGATTGATTGTTTTGCGCGATTGTGTGTGCCTGTGTGCATGTGCACCCGAAACAAAGAAGAGAAAGGTACAAATAAAAGATACAAAGGATGCATGATAAGGGAAGAGACGATGGAGGTCAGCCACCCGCCTCCAGGCCATCAGCACCGGGATCACATGAAAAATAAGCGCACAATTATCTCCACATAATCTTCCATCCCCGTGTCCTTCTGATCTGTGTGTGCGTGTGCGTGCACACGCCCGTGAGTGTGTCTGATGAGCCGACGGATTTCTCACCGCAAGCACGCTGCACGTGTACGCATGTGTGTGTGTGTGTGTGTGTGTGTGTGTGTGTACGGATATGTGTGTGTGTATGCACAGGCGTGTGTGTCTGTGTGTGTGTGTGTGTGTGTGCGTGTGTGCACGCGCATATGTGTGTGTGTGTGTGTGTGTGTGTGTGTGCGTGTGTGTGCATGTGTGCGTATGTGTGTGTGTG
>JAOPUH010109047.1:0-11426 GCA_027123175.1 Urophycis cirrata | reverse complement strand
TATACATGGGCAGCACATTAATGAGGTTGGGACATGTGTCATGCCATACACTGATTTATCTTTAGACACTGTAAATTTCATGTAAAAGTGGGTGTGACCCACCAAAGAGTGATAATGATAAACAGTAACACTTACAGGAACACATTTGGTTCCCCAAATCGTATTCAATCAATGATATTCCTACTGTGTTTACACCATAGCTGGCTGAATAGATGCACGAATGCCATGAAAGTACCTCGTAGGTAGGCTACCTGTAGGCTACCTGTAGATAGGCTACCTGTAGGCTCCGGCAAAGGGAAGAAGATGGTTGTACCGCGCAGCCGGCATTCTAGAGGGGCGTTCTACTCTGGTTGGGGCTTGTTCTGGCTGGCTTTAGCCTGTGGCTGTGCGAGCAGTAGACTACGGTGCTCAACTACATGTCTTTAGGTCAACATTTTCTTCTTTTCTCATTTTATCCTTTATTCCAATTTAGGATCTTTCAGTCACAGTGAAAACCGAGGACATTTCCGGGGACAGCAGGAGCCGGGGACAGCTCACTGAAAACGGGGATGTCTGGTCACCGTACATAAGGTCCATCCTCCTAACTACCCTTGCTAGCATTAGTATGCTAGCATGCTCATGGAAAACATACGACACACATTTTCTTCAGAAAATGCACGTTGACAAGCTTGGCTTTCAAATTCTCATTAACTGACAGTAACAGCATGAATTGCCCATTCAGAGAGGTTCTGAAGAGTGCCACTACCAGCCACCTCTAGCCAGGAATGAGTAAGCAGTATGATACATAACAATGGCAGTCATGCCTACTACATTTACATTTAGCAGACACATTTGTCCAAAGGGACTTACAATCAGTGTACCTTTAATACAGTGTCTTAATACAGTGTTTTAAAACAGGGGTTCAGTGTCTTCCTCAAGGACCAACCCGCTCTAGCCACTGAGCTACTGCCACCCACCTACTACCAAATGGAATACATAAGTAATCGTTCTATAACAATGAATTCAGTAGTGATTATGTTTAAACAACAACCCTGTTCATACATGTTTTTGGCTATTAGAATTTTAATCTGCTGTGCATAACAGCACATCTCATAAATAGATCTAGAAAAAGGCCATCCAGTGTCTGAATCGTTCTAGTGAAAGTAAACTTTTTTCACTTTTCTTACTAACATTTGTATGTTAGGTGTTTGGTCTTACCTCACCTACTTATTTTGATATTTGTTGCACTTCTTAGGTCTGAAAAATGGCGTCACCAAATGTCACCCTAATGAGATGTGTGGATGGCAATTCTGATCTAGAAATGACGCTGACTCTGCTGTTCAAAATGGTTGATACTGCTTGGTGCTGAAGAGAACCCAGAAGCCCATTCAGCCAAGAGTTGGCTGTACTCATGTTTTGCTAAGAAGCAACCATTACAGGTAAATTGGAAAAAGTGCTGGCTAAAGATAAACTCGACATACAGGTGCCTACAATAATGTATCTTTGCAATGTTGTTGTTGATTTTAGTCTATTGTAATAAATTGTTTAACAATAGTTAATCCCATCTTTGATACCTAATGCAAACACCTTAATAGCCCATTAAATAGCTATTTTACTTTGTTACCCAGGTATTAATCATAGTTCTAGTGATATATTTTGTTCTACTAGGTTTGTTGGCCTTCGTACCAGCAAAAATACACACATATATGCACACACACATCCCAGGTCCAACCTGCTTGTCACTAAGGTAGTGCATGCCCGTTGCCACGTCGACCGCAAACTGCAACAGCTGCTGGGATGTGAGGGTGGAGGCGGTGCCGTGCTCCTTGGCGAAGGCAGGGTCTGTCTCCAGCACCCGACTTTTCCTCAGGAAGTCCAGCAGGTTCCCGTATGGAGCGTATTCTATGGCAATGTACAGGTAGCCTGGGCCAGACAGGTAGAACTACATTGAACTACATTTCTCTGCACTGATCTATCTGATACCTACCTGATATATGAATATACTATGGCCACCATTGTGAATAATCTAAATAGCCATTTAAAATGGAAACTGAAGTTATTACCAGTATTGCCAACGCTAAGCCTAGTGCATTATTTGGAAGGACATACAAAGAAAATATACATATACAGTATATATATTTGAAGCCAAAAAACTCTGCTAACTCCCTCCATTTCTCCACCATTGGGAAGTGTTGCATGCATGCATCTGTGATTGAAAGTCAAGATGGATCCCCAAACTGACCAGGGCATCTCTCCCCTGAATGTTCGCACATTGCTTTTTCCATTACTTACTACAACTTTACTGGATGTTGGTAACAGGTACCACAGCAGATAGACCTGAAGTAATACCCCCTCAATGTCATGGTCACCCTATTGATGCCTACTGCTATGTCACTTCAACAGGACACATACAGGAAAAATGGATACATGAACATGTTAAATGTTAACATGACCGTGTTACCTTATTGTTCAGACCAAACAGGAACGTTTGCCCCTCGTCCACCATACTGTGGGTTTGCAGGTAGCCATTGTGGATTGCGGGTAGTAAAGTGAATTAAAAAAAATGTGTGGCTGCTTTAATAATTTTGTTTCTAGCTAATGCTATCTAGCCAATCCAGAGGCAGGCGCAATCAACCCGAAACCGACATTCTTACAGATCATTCACTCACTAATAAAACCATTTCATAACTGAATGGTTGATATTTTTGTGTAATTTCTTACAAATTACACTAAAATAATCACTCTTGAATCTCATCTACAACATATTTAACATTGCAACAAGAACAATCAATACAAAATAATATTCATAATCCACATTTTTTATCATGTGTATTAAACGTAACATTATTTCTTCATTAGAATGTATACCCATAATCATTGATAGTGGCTTTTTGGAAAGATCCAGTACGTCATCACACATGAACTGAGATGCCAGTAAATAACAAAGTTTCCACTTCACTCCACTAACCTTGAACCAGTTCTCTTATCTGTGCACTTTAACAAGGATGTAAACCAGAATTTGCCCTCTGAGCTAGACCTTCAGAAGTGAAGAAAGACTGGAACATTAGCCAGACTTAGAGACAAAGTTAGCTGGTGAGGCTTGTCTGTTTGCCAAGACCAATTTCTGTCATAATCAACGCACTAAGGTACTTTCCATGCTATATTACTCACCCCTCTGTTATCAATCCCACATCGAACATCTTTAAAGCAAGACTACTAAAGGAGTTGCTTGTTCCGTATAAACACTTGCGAGGCCCCATAATCAGATACATCATGTTAAGGGTCAACTCCGAGGCATCGTCATACAAAAATAGTTCTAAGCATTTTGGCGTCAGGTTGTCCGAGAGGCGGAAGTTAAGCACAAACGCAAGTAGAGATGTGCACTTTGGCCCCCTGGTTTGACAGACAGGCCGTTTAAATTAGAGAAGTATTGCTGGTGGCTAGGTGCAGGGAAAGAAAATGAGTCAGGCTGTTAAGTCTGTTATAGTAAGGAGACTTATGTCTTCCTGTGCTCAAGTCTTCCTTTACAAACTAAAATCCTATTCAGCAGATTTTAAATGGATGGTGAAAGTATGTTATTCTACACATCCACACTGAGTTGAATGATTGTAAATACCATTGTTATTAGTGCCTATCCTAAGATAGTGTTTAACTTCAACATTGTTTTCAATGTCCATCTACTTTGCATCTAGCATGTCATATCATCGGGGAGATATGAAGATAATGTGTACTTATACAGAACGTCCACAAGGTGCCGCCAACTTACCTCGGTTCTCACAGGCTCCTATGAGGTTGATGACATTGGGATGCTGGCCCAGTTTGCACAGCACCTCCAGCTCCCCTGCAAAGTCTCGGTGGTCGTTCTCTGAGGCAAACTCTGCAGGAAGCAACACACACAGCATAGTAAGCAAGTAGCAAAGCCTTTCCTTTGAAATGTTGAAGTAGGTAGCAGATTTTACATTTCATCAGTTCAGTATCAGTTAGTATTAGTTTTGGGGTGTTTGAGTGTGAATGTCTTGCTTTCATACCATCTATCATAGGTTTGGGTGTACATTTGGATGCATACATTTTTATAAATTACCTTTACCTTTGAGCATCTTGATTGCAGCGCTAATTTTGTTGCCGTCCTTCTTAATCATGGCCTTGATAACCTAGATTTAGAAAACACTCTTGTCCAGCAATTCCATCCCTTCATAAAACGAGCTAACAATTCATGCAAAGTAGGCTTCTTGGAGGAAGACACCACACGTAGAGATGAAGCAATACAGAATAGACAGACCTGGCCAAAGTTTCCCTCGCCAATGACGTCTTCAAACTTGATGTCTTCCCACTCTAAGATGGGGTAGGTGAGGGGTTCCAGCGTGGGCTTGGGTCTCCTTGTCAGGGTCAGGGTCCCCGAGTTGAACTGGAGGATGGTCTCCTCACCCTGGATGATATCAATATATGAAACTTATCATATCCCCCAAAAAATAACCCCACTCAACAATCCACCCCACACAATTTTGATTGCAAGGAATAATGATTATGAAAGAAAACTGTAATTATATATACTAGCAATGGTTAACCTAGCAATTAAAATGCTTGAAGCTTGTTTTGGTGACTTGCTCACTGTATTAACAATAATTAAGTGTTTCACCTTCTCCTGACAAATGTACTTAATGTAAGTCGCTTTGGACAAAAGCATCTGCTAAATGACCTCAATGTAAATGTAATTAAATAAGACAATTACTATGTAGGCTTACATAAACTATTGTTAAGGTAGACCAGGGCCACATATATTTACATCCAACCTTCAACCCCACTGCTTAAAAAAACATCTCCCATTACCATTATTAATTAAAAATAGAATAAAAAGAGTGTATCTCAGTGTCTTGTGCATTTGGTGTTTCTCACCGATCCTGACTGGTAGGTGAAGGTGCGTCTGCGGTTCAGCAGGGTCTTGCGGATGAAGAAGAGGGCAAGGAGTGCCAGCAAGATGGTGACACAGGTGACGGTGACCGAGCCCACCACTGCCACCAGCAGCTGGTAGCCCTCACCGCTGGGCCGACCCCCAACACCCTGCGTGGTGGGCGGGAAGCTCTGGAAGCCTGTATGGATGGAGGGGTGTGTGGTGGTGGAAGTTGTTGGGGTGGGGTGGGGAAGGAGCCGGCAGCAGTGGAAAGGTAACAGAGAGGGAATAAGTAAGAGGCTGTGGAGACGCATTCGACTGAGCAGCATAGGGAACTCTTTGGGTGGTCCTGCACAAGGCCAAATGAAAGTAAGCTTGACGTAATTATATCTTTATCTCCATTAAATTCCAGTTTGCTCGCTGTGGAGTATAGCTGTGTCCCAATTCAGGGGCTGCATCCTTCCCAGCGTGCATTTGAAGGCCGATTACGTCACAGCGCCGCGCAAAGGCTGTCCCAATTCGAAGGCTCCTTCAAATGCAGCCTTCAAGTGCAGCCTTCTTTTACCTCTTTTTGGAGGATGCACCGCAAGACGCAAGTATTCCTTGCGGCCTCCCATATCCAAAGATCCTTTGCGCGCTGCTGTTCAGTGCCGGTAAAATGACAATGGTGACACCAAGCGGCGATGAATTTACATTTAAATGTAAATATTGGGTTTTTATATATAATTACTTTTACTTATTACTACTTATACTTTAACTAATTACTTATATTTTACTACTTTTATTATCCTTGCTTTATTTCCAGACTGTAAAACTCCCTCCACCAGCAAAGCAATTAAAAAAATAAATTAAAAAATTGTCGGTCTAACATCTTTTCTTCTTTTCTTTCTTCTGTTTGTTTTTTCTTCATTTTATTAAGTAGTAATTTTAAGTAGTACCAACTGACGGCTGGTGACACAGCTGGTGATGCAACCAGGAAATGCTTCGAAGGCTAGACCGTCTCATTTAACAACGGTTGACGCGGCCTTTGAAGGTCCCAAAGAAAGAGTCGCCATCGAAGGCCGCGTCCTTTGAAGGATGCAGCCCCTGAATTGGGACACAGCTTATGTGTGGATGATGACTGGTTTAAGCAGCCTTACCTGGCCTGAGTCAGACTGATTGGACAGGGGCTGGGTAAGGCTGCACACCCGTTGCACATAACATGTACGTACACGTAATCAATGTGCACAGGTTAAACCAGCCACACACACCCAAGGAGATCTCCTATTTGGCAACACGTAGCACCAGCTCATCCATTATTGTCCAGCAACCTTAACAATAAACCAGTTACACAATCATCCTGTGTCCTGGTTATGGAGCAGCCCAGAAAAGCCACCTAGGTTGAGTGTGGCAACCACCAGGTGGCGTGTAGCATTGGCACTGGTGCACTGCCAACCTGAGAGAGACACATGGAGACATCCACATGTATTATGGGTAATAATAACTCACCATCACCCTGGGTGGCAGCCTGAACAAACTTGCTCCACTCCCCCGGGACTTTAGAGAAGGCCATCACACGGAACTGGTAGAGCGTGCTGCCATTTAGCGCCGTCACCTCCTTAGCTGTCTTGTTGCCGTCATCCGTGTCCACCCATGGGTGCGGGGCACCCTGGCCCACGGGCTGGTACTCAATGACATACTTGATGATGCCCCCGTTGGGGTCCTCTGGGGGCTGCCAGCGCACCTGCACGGCGGACACGGAGAGGGGTAGCGCCTGCACGTGGCGCGGAGAGGACGGGCCTGGAGCACACAGGAGGACAGCCCCTTTATGTCTGATAACACTCAAAACATTGGATTTGATCAAAACAACTCCTATTAACTTGTACCAAAAATGTGTCCATGTGTTTGTTTAATCTCGGCTGGACTACTGCAACTCCCTATTATCAGGCTGTTCCAATAAGTCTCTAAAGACTTTCCAGCTGATCCAGAATCCTGCTGCTCGTGTTCTGACAGGAACCAGGAAAAGTTATCATATTACTCCTGTACTAGCTGCTCTACACTGGCTCCCTGTAAAATTACAAAGTTCTTAATTGTTAGGCAACATCATATCTTAAAGAGCTGATAGTACCATACTGTCCCACTACCACTGCACTCCTTGAATGAAGGCTTACTTGTGGTTCTTAGAATAGCTAAAAACAAATTAGGAGCCAGAACCTTCAGCTATCAAGCTCCTCTCCTGTTGAACCGTACCCGCTTGGACTCAGGAGGCAGACACCCTATTTAAGAGTAAGTCTCTTCAAGAGATACTTCAATACTCTTCAATAAGGCTCATACTTAAGGCTGTTCAGGTTAACACTGAACCACTATACTGTCACTAACTCACAGTTTGTCCACATTCTTGTGCTCTCTCCCCCATGCTGGTGCCACTGGGACATCTGATGCCCCATGTTCCTGCTCAACTATGACAGCTAGCATCTGTTATTTTTAGTCATAATATCATTATTGTTACTGCTATTATTATTAAAGTTATTTTTGTTGCAATTTATCATTGTTATTATTAACATACATTATTCATATTTACCATCACTATTTCTGCTGCTATCACTACTGATGTTTTCATTGCCTCTGCCATTGCTGCTCTGCATCCTATCGTCGGCCTACACTGTGCCATGTTCCCCCCCCCTCTTCCCCCCCTTTCTCTATCTCCTCCTCCCACACGGTCGAGGCAGAAGGCCGCCCACCCTGAGCCTGCTCTGTCCCAGGTGTAAGCCTGGTAAAAGGCAGGTTTTCCTTGCCACTGTCGTACAAAGTGCTCGCTCATGGTGGGAATCTGTTGGGTCTCTGTAAATAACATTAAAGAGTTCTGGTCTAGACCTGCTCTGCATGAAAAGTGTCGTAAGACAACTTCTGTTATGAATTGGCGCTATATAAATAAAATTGAATTGAAACTGGAATACTGTGATAGGCTGGCGACCTGTCCAGGGTGTACCCCGCCTCTCGCCCGTAGCAGCTGGGTTTGGCTCCAGCCCCCCCGCGACCCTCGTAGAGGAGAAGCGGTTACGACAATGGATGGATGGATGGATGAAACTGGAATGTGGGGCAAATAGGACTAGTGAACTGTATGTTCCTGTCTGTCATCTCATAGCTATCCTAATGCACACACTTTGTAGGGAGGGGGAGAACCAAGCAAGCAGGAACCACCTACCCCTTCAGTCTACACATGTTCACTCTTTAAATCCCATTGAATCTTTTGTTATTCCATTACAGTAAAAAACTACCACGTTTCCACAACTAAATGGATAAAAGGAAACGATATGATAGCAGGTACATTTTCATGCTACAATTTCCATAGAGCTTACATACATCAAACAACAAGACCATCCTTTAAGGAGGCCTTGCCTCCCCTGCAGCCACCTCACTTCTAGAGGCTCTAGTTACCCTGGCTGTTGACGCGGAAGTGGTAGGGCTCTGAGGCAGGGCCCTGGCTGCCACAGTTGACCAGGCGTACCACAGCGCTGTAGTCTCGCTGGTAGTCCAGGTTGTGGAACTTAGTGGACAGCACATTGAGCAGCGTGGTCTCCTCCGACAGTTTCCTATTGGAGGGTGATGGCCCAAACAGCTGGACTAAGAAGCCGCTGGCCTCGCCTACACTAGTGGCCCCGCTGCTGCCTGCTGGAAGGCGCCAGCGGAGGGTGGCGTTGCGGCCGTCCATCGAGCTGATGTCGATCTCGGGCCGCATCGTGGGCTCTGTGGTCACAGAGAGGAAGGTCAGGATGTGTGTGGGGGATATGGTGCTGTGGGTTAGGCTAGTTTTGTGCTGATTTCTGCCCTTTCTCTAATCATTATTTAGAATAATTTGCAATAATTATCATATAATGAATCCTTTGGAAACTATTGCAGCCCATGCTGAAATAGTTCAAAGCATTCGGTCTTGTCCCTCTTCAAAGCGCTTATTGTCATTCACTGTTCATGCACACTCACATGCACTCTGTCCCTCTACACCACCATCAGGCAAGGATTGCACCACATGACTTCAGGAGAATTTGATTTATCTGTACCGCTAACTGTTTCCATTGTTCTTAGTCAGCGTAAACTCACAAACATTTACTTTAAAAAGGTGTGTGTTTGTGTGTGTCAGAGATATTTTTTGGACTAATATGGGGCATACACAATTAGCCTGTATGAAGGCAATGCACATTTGCATGTGCAAGCTGTTAGCAGCATCGTCATTTCTCTGCATAATGTAGCAGTAAGCAGCCAAGATGATGGATGTAAATGAAACAACACACAACTCTTGGTGACCATCCACTGGTGTGTCTGTACCGCTGAGAACAAAACTTTGGCTGTAGAACATTGCTGATTGTGTATGAACTGTTGGGTTCCATACCGGGACAGTCAGTCTCCATGATGGCCTCTGGGCCGGGGACACCCTCCCCACCCTCCCCTGGCCGGGTTAGCTGAACTCTGACATGGTAGCGTGTGGACGGCTTCAGGTTCATCAGTGTGATGGGCTCTTTGTCACTGTAGACTGCCAGAGGAGAGGATCTAGATTGAGGTCGCGTTCCGATTACAAAGTTTTCTACACCCTATGCCCTACTCCCTAGCTAGCTTCCTAGCTCCCTAGCGTTAACATCCACTTTGATTACATCTTTGTTCCTCAAGTCAAGAAATAGGATGCTTATGGCATGCTCACGCAACCAACATTGCAAAAAAGATTTTTTACTCTTTAAAAATAAATACTTTACTTTAAAATAATTAATATATTAATATATAATATAATATATGCTAATGTTTAAAAGTACATTTCGATGACTTTGGGACTCTCACACTGACATGTCACCTTGACAGTTGCCTCTCTTCATGGGTGAAGTGATGCAGCTATGTTCCCTAGCCCCTAGTCCCTTCTCTTTACAGTGGACACTGTTAAGACCAACAGAATGGAATCTCACTCAATATGGTGGAACACTCTGCACAGTCAACTTCGCAGTCCACCATGACGCGTTCAGAATGCACACTGAGTCATACAGTACTTGACAGAATACGTTGCTTTGAAACTATCCATTAATTTCTTACATCTTTCAAATAATTCACGACAAGTAAGTCGTGACTTACTTGGATTGTACTACTATTGGCCATACCTGCCCTTTGATACTTGATTGTTTTATAATTCTCATTTGTACCCTTTTGGTGTTTTGTGTATTTGTACTACTCAATGTATTTTTTACGATGGTTGTTGTCAATAACAATAAGAAATAAGATTAATAGTTGGTCATGATTGCTGTAATATTCCCAATAGTCAAATAAGCATCAAATCTTACATCCAAAACATCAAGGAATAAACAGGTGTCACTGGTCCACTGCATTTTTCCTTCATCATGCTCACCAATGATGGAGGACCAGGAGTCTCCGTTGTCCATGGGCTTGTAGAGGAGCTTGGTGGACACGATGGGGCCATTTCCTCGGTGAGAGCTCACGGGCATCACCACCAGCTGCTTGCTCCTCTTCTCCAGCAGCTTGGGGGGTGTGAGAGGCACAGGGGGCTCTGGGAAGTATATATATATATATATAATATTTGATAATATATATAATATAACTTAATATTTTTCTAAGTTTATTCTTCTTTTGAAGTGTGGTTAACCTCAAGTCACTCTATGCCACATGTTTAAATTGAGAATACATCATTGTGCACTCTCTCACACACACACACACACACACATGCGCAAACGCGTGCATTCTGACCTTTGACAGTGAGGTTGAACTTGCGTGAGTCCTGCCCTCCATTGGTGGAGACCCTGCACTCCCACAGCCCTCCGTGGTCAGTCTTCAGCGAGGGGATCTCAAACTGGGCTGTGCTCTTGTCAGAGTCCATGGTGGTCTGAGAGGCCTAGCGTTAACACATCGTACACTCATCAGTGCAATATGTTTTTTAGCATGTAGCTTGGTTTTAAAAAATCTACCAGTTGAATCTGCCAGTATGTTTTATAGCTTCAAATTCCACATTTTTGTACCACGACACACATACAAATACACAGTAATATCTATCCAGAAAGATTAGGTTATATTTATCATTTATAAAACAATCTCAAACAAGAAGGGCGTGAGCATAAATCTAAACCACCAATCTAGACCTATGTGGCATGAAATTGCTTAATATGACCTTGTTCATTTAAACAGAAAAATCATTCTATAAAAGCATGTCATTGAAACATACTGGACTCTGACCATTTTGGGTTTTTTCTTCCAATACGCCTTTAAAGAATTGCATATGGAGTTTGACACCGCAGCTGGAGGTGAAACTTAAGTATTGTATTGTGTCATTGTATTTCTGTCTGTCTGTCTGTCTGATACATTGTGGTCCTCATCTGCTGAGTCCATTGACTCGTCGTGCACCTCATCAAGACCACAACCTCACCTTGTCAAACACTTAGTTGTTTTTTATCTATAGAAGTTGCTGACATGTTTATAGTTTCCCACAGATTTGTCTGAATTGTGTCAGTCAGCCGTGGAGTCTGTACAGAGGAGACTCACGCTCCAGCCGTCAGTACACCCTGGAGTCTGTACAGAGGAGACTCACGCTCCA
>JAOPUH010108978.1:0-11447 GCA_027123175.1 Urophycis cirrata | reverse complement strand
CATCTTATCCTGTGCATTATTGAGTGATGTGCAGGGCCTTTTTGTAATAAAAAGCTTTTCCATTTTGACAAAGTACCTTCTAATTCTGATCAGTCCACTAAAAGGAAAATAACATCACGTCAACATGAATGACTGCTTTTGATAACCGTTGTTCAAACCACTTCCTGCCCTGTCAGAGCACTTAGTCATTGACAGGGGGTGTGGCTTATCTAAATGAGATGCAAATGACCATTGTGCTCCCCAGCCAGGAGAGAGTGGTGACAACTGCAAATCTTTTTTTTCAGTTTTAGCTTTGGTGATGTCACTACATTCAAATGGCCACAACTTCTCCAAATATTATTAGATTTCCATGTGTTACACATCATTGGAAAGCTTAGAAACTACACTTTCAATTTGCAATGTTTCTATGGTGAAAGGTGCATAAAAAAGTCTAGCGGCAATGGCAGGTCTAATGGCAATCTAGGTAACATGGGAAAATTGCAAGCTAGAGCAGATCATGAGAAGCCTGGCACGACAGCACAACCTACTGTATATGCGTAGGTTAACAGAAATAACAATTTTTACAGACTGTGTGTGCCGTCTTGCTGCTGATAGCAGTTGAAGATATTTGTTTGTGTCAACATATTGAAACAAAGCATTTGTGCTTTGCCCTGCCAGCTTTGCTGACATGCACCTGTATTGTGTTCCCTGTAACATTTTTTATTGATCCAGTAAATTGATCCAGTAATTTCTGTAATTCTATTCAGTAGCAAAATACTGGAGTGCAATCCACACTTGGGGGTAGAGTTCCACTTTATGTTGTTTGATACTCAAGCTCAAGGTAGTTTATGAAAAGATAAATACTAAATCTTGTTTGAGCTCGTCCAAACCTCAATTTACCATAAATATCCATGTCAGTTATGCCTATCCCTTCAAGCTCACTGACAGCAAATATTAAATATCCAAGTCTGCTCAAAGGGCTCCAAATGAGCCCCAATTCTGTTTTTTTTTATTTGTCAATTAGTCTTCTCACCAACTGCTGCAATTTATACCTGGTTAGGGGTAGGTGTAAATGTTTACTCGTTGCTAATCTTAATGTGTGGTGCCAACCATCTTGATTTTATAATGTGTATAGATAGATAGATAAAACCTTATTAATCTCCTAAGGGAAATTGGGTCGCCATAGCAGCCAGGGTACAAATAAATATAAATACAATACAAAAAATATGAACAAAATGCAATACTAAAAAATAAATAAATAAATACAAAAAATGCTGAAAATGCAGTGTTGTAGACTGATAAATTGTTAAAAAAAAATACAATACACCAGTGACAGGTTGATTTAATTCAGTTCTGTGATGGTGGATCTGACAGAGGCAGATGAATTGTAAAGTCTTATTGCAGTGGGGAGGAACAATGTTCTCTATCGTTCCTTCTTGCAGTGGGGTTAAATGAGTCTGTTGCTGAGGCTGTTCTTTAGCTTGTCCAGTGTGGTGTGGAGGGGATGGGAGGGATTGTCCATGATTGCCAGCAGTTTTGCCAGCATCCTCTCCTCCACCACCTCCTCCGCCAACAACAGACTCGGTCTTCTTAATGAGTGTGTTCAGTCTGTTGGCGTCTTTTGTTTTGATGCCCGCACCCCAGGACACTGCGGCAAAGAAGATGGTGCTTGCCACAACAGACTGATAAAACCTCTGCAACATCTTGTTGCAGACATTGAAGGACCTGAGCCTGGCCTCAGAGTTTGTGGACCAGTCCAGGTTATTGTCCAGTGTGACACCCAGGTACTTGTATGCCTCCACCACATCCACATCTAACCCACCGATGCTGACAGGGGAGAGAGAGGAAGATGACACGACTCAGTGCAGTATTTAAAGACTGCAGTGTAGGTGGTGAAGAAGAAAGGAGACAGTACAGTTCCCTGGGGGGCCCTGATGTATATGGAACCGATCTGTGTATTCTCTGCTGCGTTGTGTTCAATAATGAGAATTCAGGAGGCTCAGGAACTCCAAACACTGCTCTTTACTGCATTGGTATCTGCATTGGTACATGTAACAAAAGAACAGCACACAGTGTGATGAGTGTCGCGGCACGTTCTCAACTCCGGTCAAACAGAAGACAGATTTTCCTTTACTTTGACATATTAACACCATGTCAACCATCACAGAAAACAATTTCAGTCAAGTACACATATTTACACAAACATAACAAAACAATCTCCATACCTGCATTGGTACATGTAACAAAAAAACAGCACACTGAAGAGTGGCGCGACACGTTCTCGACTGACGAAAACAAAATGAATGTCTGTTAGTAACTAATAGGCAATATCCGTGACATCATCACCCCTTATATATGTTAATTTCACATTTTTCAACCGTATATGATGTTTATATGAACTTTTAACGGAAGAGAACGGTTGTTTCTCGGTCAAACAGAAGACAGATTTGACCGGTGCGTGCACATACAATCTTACGTCATCGCCCAAACAGACCCCGCACACACTCACACACACAACTGAGGCAAAATGCAAATACAGGCAGGAGATTAAAACAAAATAAAATGGACAAAAAACTTGAAATTCACATCTGAACATGCCACATTTACCCCCCCCTGAATTTCACCAAAAGCATCACACATTTCCAAAAACACTTCCAAAAACACTTCAGACATGACACATTGCACAGCATTCTATCAGACCAGGCCAGACAGAGGTAAAAACCCCTGAATTCAGTTGAAAAACTATCCATAAAACGGATCTAAAAAAGAGTTGGAAGGTTGATCAGGCCTCCAACATTCCAGGAACACGAAGGTGCAGCCTACACCTCGTTCTATGTAGTCTCATAAAGTGCATACATTCAATAGTGTTCAAAGTGAAGTAGACAATGAAAAAAACACAAAACAAAAGTTACACTTCAAAGGTTTCTATGCCACAAACTAAACACACTGTGAGAGTGACAAACCCCAAGTAACAGGTTTCTGAACCATGTTTTCAATAAACTTATCAACCGGCATGACTACTCTTTCTGCCATTGTGACTACCCTCCCTTGAACCGGAACTCGGTCAGAGTCAACTACCAAAGCGGGCTGTGTCTCTGCAGGGTCAGTAGGGGGGCTCACTGGAACTCTCACAGTCAGCGTCACTCTGGAGTCAGTAGTGTGATCTTCTGGAACTGAAGTCATGTCAGTCTATGTTCCCATAGAGTCAGTCGGAAATGGGTGCACTTCAGCCAGCAATCCAGGGGACTCATGAGCAATATCACAGTAGGTATCAGGGCTGTCTATGAGTTTGGAGGCAAGCTCCACTGCCATAGAGTCTCCATCCACACCACGGTCTGGTCCAGACAGGACCCACGAGGATGTCCCTGCTTGAGAAGGCTCATCTCCCAGGCTGTCTAGGTCATCAGCCTCTCCGCAGTCATTAAGGAAACAAGCAGTAGATAGGCTGTCCGAGGGCTGGCGCCCTAGAGCGTCTTGGACAGGAAGGAAACTTAACAGGTTCATATGTACAACCTTACAGTGGCCTGAGGCATCACTGATCCGATAGACATGAATCTGAGGATTTCTGTCAAGAACAGTGTACATCATGGGTTTCCACTTGTCAGCCACTTTCTTCTTGCCACGTTCACCCTTGTTGGCAAGTAGCACACGGTCCCCAATCTGTAGCGACATAGCCTTGACCCTTTTATTGTACTGTCGCGTCTGGCATTCTTCCTCTCCTGTGGCATGCTGCTGGGCGATTTTTGCTGCTTCAGACGAGTAAGACCGAAGGGTTTTAGAGTAGCTGGTGAAATCTGTCACGACAGGATCAGGCAGAACAGATTTGAACAAGATGTCAACTGGAAGCCTTGGGACACAGCCAAACATCAGATGAAATGGTGCATAGCCTGTAGTCTCATGCACCGTTGCATTGTAGGCAAATGTTAACGTTTGAATCTGCTGAGGCCATTCTTGCTTAGATCTTAAAGGAAGAGCTTGCAACATGTTGCCAAGTGTGCGGTTAAAGTGTTCAGTGCCTCCATTGCCCATAGGGTGAAAGGCAGTGGTGTGAGACTTGATGACACCGGAAAACTGCAGCAACTCAGACACTAGTTCACCCTCAAAACTTGGACCTTGGTCCGAATGAATGCGTTCTGGGAACCCATAGACACAAAAGACAGTCCCACAACTTCCTAGCTATCTGTTTGGCAGTCTGATTACGGCATGGGAAGGCGTGCGCCATTTTGGTGAAGTGGTCTGTTGCCACAAGCTCATCGACGGAGTGCTTATTCTTGTCTTCCGCCGACCAGAAGTCGAGACAGACAAGCTCCATGGGGGTTGAGGTCTTTATGCTCTCCATTGGGGCTCGAGCGGCGGGTTCTGGGGTCTTGGCAAGTACACACCTCCCACAGCATCGAATGTACTCCTTCAAGTCCCTCCCCATGCTAGGCCAGAAAAAGCATTGCCTTGCCAGATGGAGAGTTCTACCTTGGCCCTGATGTCCTGCCAAATCATGTACCCCCTCTAATGCCATGCTTCTCAAACTCGCAGGCAACACCAACTGCAGCCTCCTGAATTTGCTCACTGGGTCCCTTGTTTCCCTGTACAGGAACCCATCCTGAATTTTGAGTCTATCCCAATGCCTAAACAGAGCCAAAGACTTGGCACCCAAGTTGAGTGACGCAGGGTCTCTTGACTGGCAGTTTGTAGCTGCTGAACATAGCGGCACTACCTGGAGATGCTGGATGCCATGCCTGAAAGCGTCCTGCACCATGTTTGCTTCCACAACCTCCGCACCCTCTGCTTCCTGTATCAGGCTGTCATAGCACTCCCAAATGAGACATCTGCTGATTGAATCAGTGAAAGGGTGATGGCTGAGAGCATCTGCCACAATGTTTTTTGAGCTGCAATGTACCTCAAGTCAAAGTTGTAAGAAGACAGCTTGGCCACCCATCTCTGCTCATATGCATCCAGCTTGGGTTTGGTCAGGATATGTGTGAAGTCAAACCCGAAAAAGTCTCATGAATAATTAATGAGCAGTGGAACCAGAGGGCGGCGCAGCTTGTAGCTCGTCAGACATATAAAGACAGCGCACACAACAGGTGAGAGAGAGAGAGAGAGAGAGCGAGAGAGAGAGGAGTGTGCAGCAAACAAAGGAAACAAGTGGGAAAAAGAACCCGAAAACGGCGTGCAAAAGTCAGAGTGGCACCGAAAATCCCCAGAGAGGCAGCCAGTAAGAAGCCGATGGTTCCTAACACTCGCTGAGACTTAAGGTTCGCAAGTTGCCGCTGTGTAAACATGCTTGTGTTTGTTTGGTGCTCACCTGAGCTGCTTAGTCGGAGACTAGTCTGCTTAGTTTTTAGAAATGTTTGTTTATTTTCTTCTTAAATTGTGTTTACATTTGCTCACGTTGGGGAAGTAATGATAAAATAATTATTAAAAAGTTACAAAAATAGTATTTTCATTGGTTTAAAAAGATGGTTAAAATGACTGTAATGGAATATTAAAGAGCTATGGTAAAATATGTTTAACTATAAAATATCAAATAAAATACATTAAGAAATATTTGGTTAAAATAATTTGGGTAATGCACTTTTGAGGTTTTGAAACATTTGTGAATGTGTGGTTTCTGTATTTATTGCATGTAAATGGCAAGTGGGAAATTCACTTTTGGGGTTTAGGAACATTTGTGAATGTGTGTTTTCTGTAATTATTGTAGGGAAATGGCGAGTAAAGTCATTTCTTTTGTGTTGTTATTTAAAGGTTTTTCACCTGCCTGATAACTGCCAGCCAACTGCTGATAACTGCCGTACTACCTTTTGGAGAATAAAAAGAGTGAAAAGGAAAACGGACTTGTTATTTAAGACTGAAATCCAATGTAGACTCTGGGAGGAAGCCACCTCCCTGTCAAGTGGGGAGTTGCATGTTAAAGAAAAGACTTGACAATATGAGTGAGCGGGTTGTCCGTCCACACTGTAAAGTCATGTCCTTTCAGCCAGTGGCTGAATTTCTCAGAGACGCTCCACTTCAAGGCCATGAATTTGAGACGATGTGCTGGGTATCTCTGCTGCGATTTGCTAAGAGTTGTGGCTGGCAAATGTGATGGGATGAGCCTTATCTGTCCAATGACGCGTCCACAGACAGGATGAAGGGCCTTGAGAAGTCTGGATGAGCTAACACTGCACAGGTAATGAGCTTGTTCTTGAGTCGATGAAAGGCATCCTCGCATGCAGGGTTCCAGTCTGCCGCAGTCAACTTCCTGAACATGCCAGCACCTTTCCCGAGTTCTTTAGCCCATCCTCCCCATCCTCTTCTGTCCGGCTGTTAGCGCAAACAAAGGTTTGGCAATAGCTGAGCAGCCAGGAATGAAGCTCTGATGAAAGAAAACCATGCCTAAGAATAACTTAAGTCTCTTTACAGATGGCTTGCATCCATCCTGTTCCATCAGAGCCTCCTTTGCCATGTTTGAGATCACATCCACTTTAGCTGGATCCACAGCAACTCCTCTCTGATCAATCACATGACCGAAACTTGACAGACTTCTGCAGCAAGTGACACTTCTTCGGACTGAGCTTGAGATTGTTGTCTCTCAACTTTTGGGAGACCACACAGAGTCTACCTAGGGCCTCATCTTCTGTAGGAGCAAACACTAAGAGGTCATCCAAATAACAAAGAAGACTGGAGAAGTCTAGGTCACCGAAGATGTTTAACATCATTCGCATAAACGAAGCCGGACTGTGGCAGAGCCCTTGCAGCATTCTGTTGCATTCGTACAACCCTGTAGGTGTCATAAAGGCAGTGTACTTTTTGTCCAACTTGGACATCGGGAAGTTTTCAAAGATGGACGTCAGGTCCATTGTGCTGAAGAAGGCATTCCCTCCATGTGCCGCAAGACAATCTGCCTAGTGAGGGAGTGGATGGGCGTCCTTCAAGGTCCTCGCGTTCAGTCTGTACAAATCCTCAGTCCACCATCCTTTTTCCAGACCATGGCAAGAGGAGACACATACATGGTGGACTTTCGGATTATCTCCTTCTCCTCTATGTCAGTGAGCTCCTGCCAATGTTGCTGGTAGTGAGAAGGAGGCACTCTCCTGTATGGCATGCGGAAAGGCCGATTGGCCTTAGCTTCGCCACAATCAAGTGAATGTATAGAAAAGATGTCTTCATACTCATGAACAAGCTCCACAAGGTTTCTCTAAGACTGAATGGTAGCACTGCAAGAATCAATGTCAAGTTCACTCAGACCGCGGCTGGAGAGTTTGTCCTTGAGGTCAGCAGCGGTGGCGGCCGGCTGGTTGACCTTATGTGACTTCCTGTCCTCCTGACAGGAGTTCTGCTGATTGTTGAGGTCTTCCACTCCAATGCAAGGTGATACATTGGCCACCTTGGAGTTGCACCTCAGAGTGATCGCCTTCGAGGAGAGGTTGTTGATCTTCATGGGTACCCACCTATCTCCCCACATCGGTGTGATTACTCGCCCAACAAGGATGTCTCTTGGTCTTGACTTTGAGGTGCAAGGCTCAACAACAACTGTGCTGCCTGGAGAAACTGATGTAATACTTGGTAGCCGTCCCCATACTAGATGTTCACATTGAGAGAGCAGCATGACAGCATGAGGCAGCTTCACAGTGCCAATCTTGTCAGGGACTGCATCACACCTCCATCTGGTGGTACATGACATCACCTCCAGAAACTGTTCATAGTCAGGGAGTGAGTGCTTGCACCCTTTAGATACTAGCTTCCAGTAGTCAGCATCACCCTTCATGGTGCGCATCAGGTGTTTAAGGACATTGGAGCTGACGATGAGTTCATCGTGTTGGCCGGGCACAACCAAAACAGGGACCACACATCTTATCCCGTAGACGTTCAGTGTCAAGTCATATTTGCATTTGGGGTGAGTTTGCTTTCCTTCACAGCCAACTAATACAACTCTGTCAACAGTCTGAGATCCTTCCACCAGAGCTCTAGCCTCCCTGAGCAACTGTTCGGCCTCCTCATTCAATGTGCAAGCCATGGATCCAGAATCAATCATACCTTTCAGCTTAACAACATCATTCACCTCAACCTGGGCGTAGAACAATTCGCTGAATGCTGGCACCTCTGCTGAGCCTTGAACTACAACTTGGTATCCTTCTGGTATGACCGAACATATATTGACATACAAAAGCTCAAGATCTGACTTATCTTCACTAAGGGTTTTAGATTTCTCACCCACACTGCCTCTCTCCTAATGTGGGTGCCTTACTTTGCCGTCGGCTGGCTCTGACTGATCTCAGTCTGGTGGGAACGTCTCTGTCCTTGGCTGTTGCAGTCCCTTTTCCAATGACCATGAGCGAAACATGCAAGACACAAATTCTCCCTCCTATAGTGCATGAAAGTGGAATGGTTGGCACCGCCACAGACTCTGCAATTCTTCCTCTGAAAAGGTCCTGAGTTAAAATATTGTAAAGGTGCTGGTGTGGGAGCTGCAGCCTTGACATTTTGATGCGGCATCATACGATCCAGAAGGCTGAACAAAGTAGACATACTAGTCACACTGACAGTCGGTGTGGAAGGCACATACTGTTGGCAATGAGCTGGTCCATAATTAGGCTGAACAGTAGGAGGAGGCGTCAAAGCTTGGATGAACTGAGAGGTAAGAACTGAACTGGGCAATGGAGTTTTGGCTCCATAGGAAGGCTTAGGGTGGAAAAAGCTGCCTGGGCTGGGACACACTGAACTGCTGTGGGCAAGGGCTGAAACTGGTGTGGCGTGGCATGGGAAGCAAACCCAGGATCAGAGAGCATAGTAGGACTGACCTTTGCAGCCTGTGATGTCTCTGTCTCCTGTGACATGGTTGCCTGGACGTAACTGATTGCATGCCTCCGCAGGGCTTGAGGACCAGTTTGATTATGTGTCCTTAGCTCACGCTGGAAGCTGTCAATACGTTCCTGCACTTCGCTCATCGTCCACTCCTCCGCTACCTTGAAACTTAGCCTGTTGTGGAGAATTGGGTCTGGACAATATCTAATGAACATCATTGACACTTCCCAGCCTGGATCCTCAACACTGCGTCCCTGTCTCCTTAGACACTCGTCCGCGATGTCAATGGCATTGTTTAGTCTAATCCAATATTCCATCACACCCTCATTCTGCAGTGGCTTGGTGTTGATGGATAAGTAAGTCAGGTCATCAAAGTGCTGCTTTAGAATGTCAAAAATCAATCCTGGAGTCTGAATACAGTCAAGTGTAAGGTTATGTCGCAGTGTAACCTTCACTACATCCTTAGCTTTTCCCATAAGTCTAGCCAATATTTCATGTGACTGCAAGTGTTTTAGGCATGTTTCTCTTAGTGAAGATATTTCCACCATTTCTACCCATTCACGCACAGTACACTTATCGCTGCTCTCACCCCTGAATACTGACGGTTCTTTAGCATCTTATTGCATT
The DNA here is from genome assembly GCA_027123175.1 of Urophycis cirrata. Taxonomy (NCBI): domain Eukaryota; kingdom Metazoa; phylum Chordata; class Actinopteri; order Gadiformes; family Phycidae; genus Urophycis; species Urophycis cirrata. The sequence goes on along the minus strand of JAOPUH010108978.1, from coordinate 2,060 downwards.
ACCAGTTTGACACCAGACAAGTTCAACTCAGAAGGCTTGTGTTCTGGTCTAAGACCCTCTGTAGAAGCAGAAATCTCTCTGTTATCTTTATGTAGGTGAGCTGCAATAGACTGCCCAATCTTATTAGCTAAATCGGTGATGAGAGTACTCAACTCAACCTGTTGCACCGACATTAAGGACAGAGGTTCACATGGTGGCGAAGGAACTCAGGTGGAAGAAAACCCGGGATTCCCCAACCTGCCAGCTCTAGGCGTCTGGTCCCCCTCTTTCAGAAACCACCCTCTTCCAAAAGTCACATTAGCGTAAACCTCCCTATCGCATTCAGATTTAGCTGATTGTTCCATAACGGCAGATACAAACACAATAGGTTAACTCAAAAAGGTCAATATACACTTAAATTGTCAAACTCAGCCTCATGAAAACACATAAAATGGCTGCAAAATCTATGAATTAGGAATAGATAACTAACTAACCAACAAACTAACCAACATAGAACCAGGGCAAATCCAAAGAGCATCCCACAGTGATTGAAATGGCGTGGATTTTTGCAGGAATCATCCGGGTCACGGTACCAATGTAACTGGTCTGTGTATTCTCTGCTGCGTTGTGTTCAATAATGAGAATTCAGGAGACCCAGGAACTCCAAACACTGCACTTTACTGCATTGGTATCTGCATTGGTACATGTAACAAAAGAACAGCACACAGTGTGATGAGTGGCGCGGCATGATGGTCTATAGTCTGAGGATTGCTGGTGCTGTTCTTGCAAACATTTCAAGTTGATGCCCAGTGAGGAAGAAAGTTGGTGCTGTAGGGAGTGGGATCTCTGGATATCAAACAAAACCTGTGATGTGTCCATACATTAATGTGGATCTTCTCCGACATGTGCAACCAAAGTCATGAACTTTTAAGCACTAATACTTCCTGTGACTTTCTTTCATGTCCCAAAAATAAACTGGACAGTCTAGGCCAGAGGGACTCTCAATTATGGAGGTAGAGCTACCTAGTTGCCTCATGCAGTTGTAAGGATGATGCTGCTTCATATGACACTATCTGGATAGGCTACCACTCTGGTACTGCCTGGCTAGACTATAGGACTGTAATTGCATCAAAGCTAGAAACATATCTGATGTCCATTGTTTTTTCATGCAAACTAATTCCTTCATAGAAAATGCATACTGGTTGCTAATTGTGTGGTGTTGGAGTGGGCACTGAAAGTGGAACAGAATAGTTTTGGCCATCAGAGAGAGATACCCTTCCCCCCAGAGCACTGTATATTGTTTTCAAGGAGGCAGCGCTGACAGCCTTTCCTGAACACCAACTAGAACCTCCTGAACCTTAATTATAGCTTGTTTAAATAACACTGTTTCAAAACACATAATGCTGTTGATATAATATGTAATTATCATTCTAATACAACAATAAAAGCAATTTGTACTTTACCCCTACCCTAAACAAGTGTTCATCTTCAATTCAAGAAATCACAATGATTTTTGTTCTTTGTTTGTGCTAGACTGTGCACCTATAATGTCGCTGGCCAACAGCCATCTTCTGCCTTGTTCCTGAATCTTGAGTGTATTTTATTCACTACTTAGTTTAGCTTAGTACACTGGGAGGTGTGTTGTTGAACTAAATACTCTTGTCCCATTATCTGAAGAGGACCTTTTTTACAGCAGGTCTTGGTAGGTGAGGTAATGAATGATATTTCATACATACACTCATACATACACTATTTTACTACTATTTTACTTTAAGTTCAAGTAGTTTGTATTATGTATGCACTTTATCTTGCATGTTTACAGACACCATTCAAATCCATGCATTTCATGTATTTTTAGTTAAAAATGGCACGCTGCCCTATTGCCATCGGTGGATTCCACAGATGTGTTGGTGATTTCTTAGGAAGTACATAGGAATAATTGAAGACAATTCAACAAATTGTATTTATATAGCGCCAATTCTAAACAGAAGTTATCTCAAGACACTGATCTGATTTTAAGAGCTCGCATATAATTTTATCTTAATTTAGGTAAATCTATTTATTGTTTATTGTCTATAGTC
>JAOPUH010108873.1:0-11478 GCA_027123175.1 Urophycis cirrata | reverse complement strand
CTCTCTCTCTCTCTCTCTCTCTCTCTCTCTCTCTCTCTATATATATATATATATATATATATATATATATATATACAATGCATAAATACGTACAATGCATTGCGTTTTGGAAAATACCTATCATATATCAGAATATTCTATTACTGTTAAGCCCACTATGAATATTAATATACGCCAAACCATGTGTACTGTATCATAGCTACATGTATGACGTTTGCAGCAAAAACGCGTGAAAATCAGTGAAGTATTCAGCGAGTTATGATTGATTAAATGCGCTGATACTTCACTGCGCCTGTCAAACAGATGACTTGAGTGGAGCGGGTGATCGGCCCAAGATGGCGGCCCCACGGCTCATGAGCGCCAATAGGCAGTAGCGGTCGATGCGGCGTCTACTTTTTATTTTCACCCAATCACAGGCTGCTGCACAAGTCATTCCCAGCATGCTCTTTGGCTCGCGGGTTTCCTTGCAATATTTTCATTCCTCAACTTTCCGATCTGCTGCTCGACATAGTTCAACGAAGTTCCATGTAAGTTATTTGTGTTGCTCTTAAGGTACTGTTGTTATCACGCACTTGGAACAAACAAACTAGTCAGGCTGTGTGTGTTCGACACACATTTAGAAATGCATATTAGCCAGCGATACTTTCCTAAATAATTCTGCCGTGCTCTATATCGACTGCTGTTATTATGTTACACGACTACTTGCCTTAATCCGTCAATGTATAATAAGAACAAACACCTGTTGACTCTTTGTCTTACTTGTGTTTGAAATAAGTGACAGATGTAGATTGTGTCGAGGCGCCTGCTTTGATCTGAAACTGAACGTAATTGATAATTTGCTGAATAAATGTATCGAAATATTATAGATGCATATATTTGTACTTGTATTATTTCCGCGTTGAAACCCAGTGCACATAGTAAACAATTATATTCACTTTCTAAAGAGTACTAGTGATTCTAGACTAGGGAGTGAACAAAGTTAATTAAATAGTCGGATCGAGACATGGTGCCGGAAGGCTATGTCCAAGTCACAGACTGATGTGCAACAATATTACAGTAGTGTAGTACTCTATGATGATGTGTTAATGAAATGCAATATCTAACGTGGAAAACGTAACACTAATTACAGGAAACTCTTAAACAGTTTTTCAGTTCTATTAATGTAACATCAATTGTGTTTATTTTATTTTCTTATATACCCCATTACTGTTGAATTATCAGAATTTAACACTGAAAAGCTGATATATATTTTACTGTTGCAAAATAATTTCATTCATTGGACCAAAGTAAGATTATCCAAAATGTGCTAGGATGTGAACCCTAACTGTGTAAGATGTAACCAGTCTCCAGCAGATCATGTACACTGGAAATAAATATTTATCAAACTCTCAGAAATATGGTGGCACCAGACCCTTTTATTGCATTATTTGCGGTTTCCTTACCCATATTAACTGACCAATAACTGACCAAAATTAATAAGGATGCAATTAACCGTCAATTTGTTGCCGAGATGATAGATTTTGCTCTTCTCATGGTCTTTGGATTAATCATTCAAATTATGTGCAATGTGGGCCCTCCATCTTTTCTTATGTCAAATGACTTTGTGTCACTGCAGATATATATTTCTATGTTTTTTATTTGTGTTTGTGTGTATTCCCAAAGCAGTTTTAAAATAATGGCTTATTCACCACAGTGAATACGGCAGCGAGGGGACAATGAGCAGCAGTCCTGGTCACTATAGGACCTCTCCTGTTTCCAGTGGGGCCACTAAACCTTGTGTTCTCTTTGAGGAGTTGTGGACACGCCTCAAAGAATGCCACCAAAATACTATTCAAGGTAGGGAAAATAAGAACATCTGAATTATGGATGGGAATATAGTAGGGATGTACAAACCTAACCAAAACCAAATTCGAATTTTCAACCCCTCTGGCGATTTTTATTCGAATATTCGACCCCCCCCCCCCAGGTTCATTCCGTCTGGTTTGCCAGTGAATGCACATATTCAATTTCCTGCCGTTAAATGGCAGTAGCGTGCAATCTAACCCCCATAACACATCTATGCTCCTTTTCACACACTTTTCATCTATTTTATTGTAATAGTTCCACACGGAACTTTTCGCCTGGCCTCTATTTTTCTCCATCTTTGTTTCGCCTTCTTCTCACATGGATCTTGTCACGTGTGTGGCAGAGAGGAAGAGCGGGGGCCGTGGCCGCAGACTCCCGTGCTGCATTTCTCCTCTCCAGTTATTAAATATCAAACAGCTGGCGGTGTTAACACTAAATCAATGACCATTTACTGTACAGTAGACCAGTAATAGCTCATATTTCGGTTGTAACATAATACGTATAAATATATATATATATATATATATATATATAATTATTAATTTTTTTTTTTTTATTAATTAAAAATCGAATATTAAAAATAAAAATTGAATATTCATGTACATCCCTAGAATATAGTAAGGTGAACCAGGGTTTCCCGCAGAACATGTGTTAGTTAAGGTGGTGGTGTGCCAGGGGGAGGTGGCGTTTCCGCCGTCTGACTGGGCAACGGGGGGAGGGGGATATAGACTACAGACTCTGTACTACATTGAACAATTATTTATTAAACACTGAATATTACATACAAATAAAATATTATAATAAATAAATAATAAGCTTTTCAAAATAACATCTGGAACGAGAACAATGCAAATAGGCCTATAATGTGCAATTTTAACTAAAAGTGCAAAACATGTGCAAAGGTGATCAGTCACTACTTTTGGCAGAGCTGTGGTAAAGCCACCCTCCATGTTTAGGGTCCATAGCCCACTCCGGGTTCCACCCACTACCTCGGTTTAGAGGGTTGACGGGGATAGGGTTTTATTGTAGTTGCATTAGTTGTTTGAAGAGTTAAAAAAAAAAAAGGTTGGTCTTAACGTTAGTTTACAACCCGCAAGTCGGTCGGAGTAAAAGAGAAAAATAAATATTTAGGTCGGTCCTAAATCGACAGGGTCGGTCGGGTTACGGCAAACCAGAATATTTTTAAGGTTATCCTAGTATTTATATAATTTAGATGAATAATTATCATACCTCAATGCGACAGGTTGATTGTCGGCTATCCAACTTCCAGATGAACGTCTTCCCAAAAAAAGTTTTTCTTTTTTTTACCCCGGATAAACTGAACGATGATAGATAGCACGATGACATTAAATCACTAGATGCCGCTGTTCGGACGCACGGTTCGGAGGCATATATTTCGGAAGCCCAGGCCTACTAGATTTTAAAAACTTTTTTTTTTGGTTATTTTTCGTTTTTTAAATGCGTTCTGCAGAGAAGGGAGACTGGCGTTGGTCAGGGTTTGGAATGAAAGGGAGAAACAGGACAGAGTAACACGGCGAATATCGCAAATACTGTATATATATATATATATATTTTTTTTTTTTTTTGAAGACGTTAGTTAAGGTTGCAGGCGTGTGTTGCTTATGCGGCCGCCTAAGCTGTAAAGGGCTGCGGGAAACCCTGTGAACTTTTCACTAAGTTTGTAGTGTTGCAATATTTTTCATACATGTCCTATTGCGCCTATTACATTTTGACTTACATTTTGACTAACACTTCTAACTGAAGACTTGTTATTATGACCAAGTTCAATGAATATATTTCAAATTGAACTTGTTTTTTGACAGATTTTCATAAATGTGAAGGCATTGGATATTCTTAAAGAAAAGAAAATGAGCGAGTACTCAAAATGCCATCCTTGAACTCTGCCTTTTTTCTGACCTTGTAGACACTAGTCGTGGTTGGGTTTTATGGCTCACTCCCACTGGCAATGGTTTACTATACTCCTGCAATATGTTGAAATGCCAATGGGTTTCAATGTAAAGAACCATTTTTTCTACCTGGTTCATTTCAGGATTGGAGGCGAAAGTGAGCAAGCTGAAAAAGGAACGTTGTTTGTGAGTGATTTGTGCTTTCTGTTTATCACTGCTGACCGATAATTACCCCACCACCCAATCATGGTCAATGTTTTTGTATTTATCATTTAATCATGGGGGTTCCATTTGTATGAGTGATCTGGCAAGCCGTCTGTCTTGTTACTATAGAGACGCACAGAGACTGGAGGAATTTTACAGTGAAAACCAGCAGCTGAAGGAGCAGTACAATGCCCTGTTAGACACCGTCAGCCACCTTGAAGAAAGGTGAGGAGATGTCCTATAGCCTGAATAGAATAAAAAGACAGTACCAGAACAGTTGTAATAATGTCAAATAACAAAACGACAAGAGCAACAACAACAAAATGTTTATACTGTATATATATTTCATAAGAATTTAATGTATGTCTTCAGGCTGAGTTCAGAGGTGTGTGACCACTGTGGTATCCTACAAGTGAACTTGACAACCAAGCAGATGGAATTTAAAAACTGTTGTCAACAGAATCTCTATCTCATCACCTCCCTCAGTGAGTATTAGGGATGTTCCTAATAACTCGGGGCGGGGTGGGTGGTTGTGATGATGTGAACTGCAGAAGCCCGCCATACATTGAATTGTGTGTGTAATTATACCAATTTTACACCCTGGATCGTGGCGCTCAGCTTACCCGGTTGTAGTCGCTCTGGATGGGTATATTGAAATGGTGATGATTTCAGTCTGTTTCACAGTAAATAAACCATGATGATATATTATTGGATTATACATCTGCACGTATAGTATAGTATATAGTGTGGTATTAGTGTTGTCATCAAAAAATGATATTTTGATATTTAGGCTGTATAGAATGACCATATGAATACTGGGTTGCAGACAATATTTTTCTGTGTATGCTTTTCAGGAAGTGAAAAAAATGTGCTTCAGGATGAAAACCTAAGGCTAATCAAAGAGTTGGAAAAACTGAAAGCATCAATGTACGTTCCCCTCACTAAGCACTCTACATTGTTTTTTATCTCTCTAATTCATCTATTTTTGCAGCAGTGGTCACAATCCTGTTCTAACTCAATCATGTTTTGAATGACAGACAAGTTCAGATTGTAGCAGTTGATCAGTTGAGTAGTATTGTGTGTATATGTGTTATTTTCCTGCTTTTAAGCATCTAAACTTGTCATATGAAGTGTGTATTATTGAATCGAGCATCTTACTGTCCTCAGTTCCGAGCCTCAGCGGTCCATATCACAGGACCAGGAGGACGGCATGATTCCGGACTCTCCCATCATGCCAAGCTCACTCCCACTGGCAAGTAAGCTGAAGAGAAGCAAGAAGCACTGTGACACCAAAATATGCTATGTAGAGACGCCCATGCCTGAGTCTCATAGCATGCTGTTAAACGGTCAGTCTCCAATGCAAGCTACCTCTCAGATTCTGTTGATGGCTTACGTTTAGTGTCTTTTCCACCTCACTGTGCTATATCTAGATCACAAGTAGTCTGCCATGTTTGGTTTTATTTTTGTTGGGGATAGGACTGGATCAGCGTCTTATGGAGGCTTCCTTTAGGGACCAGAAAAAGGAACTGACACTCGTACCTGAAACGTGTGCGATGGACACTTCCAAGACCCCACGTAAGCCTTCATGCACATCATTCTAATGTATATGTCGTGAATTAAATGCATTTGAATTTGTATTATATCTATAGTGATAAAATTGAAAGCCTTCCCATCTGGTTTCAGAAGATTTCGATCACAACTTTGAAGACGTGGTGACAGAAACCTGTGCGCTGGAACTTCCAGCGCAAATAGACTACAGCGTAATGGTGCAAATAAACAAAACTGTTTTGTTCATAGGCCAGATCTATGATGTAATGTCTTTCACCAAGTAATTTTTACCAACTATACTGTCACCATATTCATAACATTTCTGAGAAAATGATTTCCAAACTTCTTGACTGATTAATTTGATGTACTTGGAGTATGTAATTTTTATTTTTTTATTCTTTCCATAATGTGAAGCCTGAAGGGGTAGCAGCAGCTCCCCAAATCCACTTGATTCCACCATCTAAGTGCAAGCTTGGTACAAGGTGAAACTGACTGCAATACCTGTCTGTATTCTTTTATGTTTCCAAGTATCTTACTGTTGATGGTATCTTACAACATACAGCAACGTTTTAACATCTCTGGCCGTCAGAATACATACAATTTATTTTATTATTTATTATTTTAAATTTATTAATTTATTTTTAAGGCATTTATGTAATATGCTTTGTATGGAATGAAGTCCATGAAGGAATTCTGTCTGCAGGCCATATAGTGTCTCTGTGCCGTTATTGGCCACTTCTGCCTACCTCCCACAATCCACCTTGGGGAAATCCCCTTCTCTCCTCTCAAACAGCAATAGCGATTTGGGGGGTCGCCATCTTTCCAGACCCAAGCGCAAAAAAGTGAATTCTTACCATGAGGAGGTAGAGGAGGATGGCACTATAACACCCCCTCAGTCTGCCTCTCCAGGCAGGCCACATGTTAAACAGCCACCCCACAAACTGACCAAGGTACTTTTGGTTTCAAGACATTTTGATTTGTGTTTTTAACATTGCTTTAGAAGAAGGAAAGGGATTTAGTCACAGAATATTTTACATTGTCATCTGTAAATGAAATAGGGAGCAAAAATAGGTTATTATTGTGGTTGACTTAATTTGTATTGTCCCAAAAAAATGCTAACTATTGATTGAACTACAGAACACAATGCAGTACATTTGGTAAATATTGCCATGTGCTAAATGTGACAATTGTTAGACAATGACTAATTAACACTACTGACTGGCTGGAAAACCGGCTTGTACTTTGCTTTGTTTCATAATCTCATGTATGTAAATAATCACATGTGCGATACTGTTACGTCATATTTGTTATGTGTAACTTGATTTGGTTGTTTTAATACAATAGGTTGGACCGTATAATGGCGCTCCAAGTGAAAATTCCAATAATGTCTTGGTGAGATCTGCCGGGAACCTCTCCAGCAGGGTTTATCAAGAGACGAGCAGAGATCCAGATGTGACCCCCGGTGTACCTTCCCCAGACCTTGGTGAGCTCAAGGCATTATATTAATTAGCCTATGGTTTATTATATTAGCCTATACAGTATACAAGGCTCCTAGTAGCCTGTATTTTCTGTCAAATTGAATGCAGATACTGACATTAACGGATGTGCACGTTGTCATATTGTGAAATGTGACTTTGTTTGCAGAGGCGGTCGGTTATTTTGTGGACATGCTGTGCCTCTCTTATAGACACACATACATTACATTTTTGTTCAGACATTTAGTAAATTGTCACACTTTTCGATAAGCCCTGCTTAGAGCAGGGCTCAATGGAGATGTGATGTCACCCGCACTCTATCCAAAGCTGGTTTTAACAAAAGCTAAACATTCAGTCTTCATGGAGCCTTGCAATGCCAATATTTGACCTAGAAACACAATGTTAAGCTTAAACTGTACTGAACGGTAAAGCTTAAACTCACATACTTGAAACGGAAACATGTTGGACATCCACATGTTGGACATTCACATGTTGATCTCCTTCCACTGCATACATGGCCGGTTGTCTGCTTCCAGTAAAAGCTAAATGCTAATGTACTTTAAAATCTGATTTTTTCACATCATGATTTCTACACAAACAATATGTCAATATATGAAAGCTAAGACTCCACAGAGTCAAACAGTCTAATTTTGTGTCCTAATCTAGATTACGTAGATGGGAAATAGTTAAATTTACATTGAACTTTTTTAAAGTTCTACCTAGGGTCTAACCTAGGGGTGTGCTATATGACTATATTGGATCGTAAAGGATTAAAATGTTTAAACGATCTTCCTTTACAGAGAGAATGTTAGTATTGTGCTACAGTGCATTCTATCAGTTACACTTGTATGCCTAATACACACATCCAAAGTTGTTTCTCAGCCATATCTTAAATCAAACTTTCTTCAATAAGGGTTATTACCTTCAATAAGGGTAAAGTGTCTTAGACACGATTGTATAATTCAACAGTGTGTGTGGATGGTGAAGCTCCATCTCCACACATGTAGTGTAACACCACGGACCTCCTTAACATTGCTAGATTTGGACCTGTTCCATTCATTCACCTGTTCCATTCATTCATGAAAATAGATTAGACATGAACATCCTTCCCCCATTAAAGTTGTGGCAGCCCTTGACTTCCTTAATAATGGCAGAGAGTCTCTTATGTGCAATCATATTTATTGTTCAGGAATCACCTTTAGCACCATGAAAACCAAAAAATAAAACACAAAATAGCTGATTAAAACCTTTCACATGGCACAAATTTTCACAGTGCAACTGCATTTACACATAAAATTAATTGCAGTATGCGGTACTCAGAATAACACATGAATGAAATGAATATGAAAATTATAATTGATATTTAAGTGCTGCTTAGTCAGCACATGCAACATTTCTGGTTACCCGACCACAACAAAAGTCAATGTTAACATTTTACAAACCTCTCTTGTACACTGAGCCAAACAATACACACCTCGCTCCGCTCGCCAAGGGTGCAAAACTTCAGGCTTGGCTGCTTCCTCATGTTAGCTGCTAGCTTGATGGACTGTATGTCATAGAGCTTTCGAGACGATCGTGAGATTTGCCGAAAAAGCCCTGGCAAGTGCAACTGTTGTATTGGCTGTACAGGTTCCTGGGCTCACAGCCTCAAACCCAGTCATATGCCTGTTACACTCCAACCAAATCATGTTATGACAGATACACTCAGCAAGCTAAATAAACACTGACTCAGACATGATTTGTAGACTATAGATCACTACACATAAAGGTATAGGTGGGTCACATACAAATAGACTCTAGGTGACCTTTAGTAACACAGTTCAGACTAATATGTCTGATGGAAGTGTATCTCTAAGATTGGAGCCAATTATTAATTTTCAAGGAGGAGCCCCAACTTTTGGATCGGCTGTTCAATGATTGAGGGCTGAGAGCAATGGTCCTGTTTCCTTGTGAGTTTTCACCTCCGACATGTACTTTGGCTCGACAAACTAACCCATCAGTCCCCTCTGTAGTTTCAACTAGTCGTCCTAGTTGCCACTGGTTCCTTGGAAGTGTGTCTTTTATGATGACACTGTCATTCTCTTATAGGTTGCACCAGGGTACATGCCATTTTTACCTCATAGACACATTCAGGAGGTATTCTTTTTCCACTCGCTTACCTGGGTTGCAAACACTTGAATGGTTTTAACTTCTGGATCACCAGTGAGCAGTTGGGCGGCAGTAGCTCAGTGGGTAGAGTGGGTGGACAGAGCAGATCGTTCACTAACTGTAGGCGGTTCGATCCCCTCGATCCCCACTTCCAAAACTGTCTGCATGTCAAAGTGTCCCTGAGCAAGACACTGAACCCCAACTTGCTCCCTGGGCTGCTAAACATAGCAGCCCACTGCTGCAGGCCGGCATTGTAAATAAGAATTTGTTCTTAACTGCCTACGCTGGTGAAATAAAGGTCAAAAAAGAAAAGTTTGATTGAGGGCTTAGTTGTTGGGAGCTCCTCTTTTTCCCATAAAAAAAAACTTCGGCCCTGATAACCAGCTGTCTGAAGAGATTTGTCCCGCATGAAGACCTCTAGAGGCGTGGTCAGCTGGGTTTTGTGCTGTATCAACATAGTTCCATTGATTTGGATCTGTAATCTCTTATCAGTTGACCACCGTTTGCCACAAACACATGGAACCTTCGTGCTTCATTGTTGATGTCAGTCCAGAAGAATTCTTGCTCGATTTTCATCTCTAGTTCTGCCTTCAGTGTAGGGCTGGGCGATATGGACCAAAAGTCATATCTCGATATTTTCAAGCAGAATGTCGATATAAAATAAATATCGATATTTGTTGACGCAATAACATATTTGCTGTTGCCGTGCTCCAACTCCTCATTCTACATGGGTGGCGCCGCTGTGCTTTCATTTCCAGCCTGCCTCGCTGTGCTCGTTAATCTGACTTGCTGATTGCAAACTCAATCTTTAATTTGGGTGCAGGACAGGGTAGCTAAACATTTTAAAATGAATGAGTCAAAAACAGTCAGAGCAAGATGTGGCAAATGTCACCATTCTCGAATTTGACAATGCGGTCCCGACGTTACAGGAACAATAGCCTATTCTGAAATCGTTAGGCCTACCTGCCTGCCTACTTTTATTGTAGCCTAGTAGGCCTATAGTAGAAACAGAATGATCGTAGCAAAACAGTGGGTGCAGTCAGTCTATGCATAGCATCTTAAATAGGCTAAGCAGCGGCATTGTTTTTTAAAAGACGGATCAGAACGCTTCGATGCTTTGTGAAATATATATATATATATGAGTGTTTCATAGAAGACAATTGTTTGGTTTAGTAAATTGCAAAGTTTGCAATCCTTGGGAAACAACGGGGGGTGCAGAGTGTAACCAACATTTGAAATGAACCGCAGCATAACCATTAACCTACCTGATGGCAGCTGCATTATAGACAAATCCATACATTCCCTCAAAGGCAATAGCCTACAACCCGTCCCGACCTTGACCCAAACTGCTAATAGGTTAGCCTTGCCATCATATCGGGGTCTTTATCGTCCGTTCATTTGATATTTTATGTCATCTAGCCAACGTGTCATTTAGATTCGATGTAGCCAGCAAAAGCGAATTAAAGAGCGCAGTCGCGCAGAAGTTGCCTGCCCATGAAAGTGTGCGGCAGCGTCGCTACAAAGTTTCTGTGAAAGCCACACGTTGTGCAGTTATATGATGCTGTTTCATTGAATTAAATGTAACTCAGAGAAGAGAACGAAATAGCAGGCGGCAGGCGCGGCTCGAAACGGCTGTTATTTGGAACAAAGTGCTGTACTTTAAACGCAAATGAAACTATATCGATATTGACGATAGCGTCTCGTTCCATATCTTGTTTGAAAAAATATCGATATATTTAAAATATTGATATACCGCCCAGCCCTACTTCAGCATAACACTCATCCAAGCTGAAGTGACCGCTGCTGAGAGTTCCATTCTTGGGATGCTCATGATCTTCGACTTCGTGGGTGCGACCCTCGCTTTGGCCATTACGAGACTGCAATGGATCTTGCAATGGATCTGCAATGGTCCTGGTCATTTTTGTATCTGAGGTACGAACATGAACCATATGCTGCATTACTCGCATCTGAGAAGTGGTGCAGTTCCACCCTAACAATGTTACCAAAGTTTTGGGAGTGGTAACATCTGAGTCGGGTGACTTCCTTTCACTTCTGAAGGCTGTTCTTCAGTCTTCCTACCGTTAATGCAAGTTCTCAGGAATACGATCCCATCCGATGCCTCTACGACACAGCTCCTGTAGGATGCACTTTCCACTCCGAGTGAACGAAGCCATGAATACAGAGAGGCAACAACTGACAGGAGACCATGACGAGTTGGGGTTGGTCTTTTGCATCAATTTTTAAGCTGGAGGTGTAATTTTCTCCCCAATGAATAGGCAAGGCAAGGCAGTTTTATTTGTATAGCGCATTTCATACACAATGGCAACTCAATGTGCTTTACATAAAACAAA
>JAOPUH010108818.1:0-11494 GCA_027123175.1 Urophycis cirrata | reverse complement strand
TGTTATTTTGTATGTTTTTAATGATAGGGCAGAGTTCATGTAGAATGATGGGGTCCAGAACCAACCTGTGATAGGCCTCCTGTCCATAGAATTTTACTCTGATTCAGCTGCAGCTGCTGATCCATAGGGACCGAACCATCATAGCTTCCTACCTTAACAAATCTTGATTATGTAGAAAACATATTAACAGATGACCAAATGGGCAAAAATGTTGTCCATAATAGTCATCAGAATTAGAATCAGAATCAGAAAAATATTGCCAAGTAGGTTTGCACCTACAAGGAATTTGACTTGGTGCAATTGGTCCAAAAGAAAAACAGTATTAAAAATATAAGTAAAATAACTATGAATATATATACAATGTATACAATGTACAATGAACAATGTAATGAAGAAATGTTAAATCCACAGGATATTTTTAGATGTATTTTCCAACATTAAACATGTATTAGGTTTTTGTATTTAATGAACTCATTGCCATGATCAGTTTGATTAAGTTTATCATGAGATAATGTTTTACCTAATATCTCCCTTGATGTCCTTTTGCCAGTTGACAATGTCATATAGGGGCACAGGCTCTCCATTGTTATCAAAATGTACTTTCTCACCAAACTGGTTGGTGAAATTAACCATCTTCAGGTAGCCCAATAGCTGCATTACAACAACAACAAAAAGAGATATACTCACCAATGAGTAACATAAATGAAGGATTTGTAACTTTGAAGCCAATATGTACATGTATATTTCTGCTTCCCCCACCTCGTCAGGTTTTGATTTATTTCGCTTGCATCCTGCTTCAGCTGTACTGTCTCCAACAGAACCACATTCCAGTAAACTGTGCAATGCATGGGCGATGGCATACACAGCCTTATAAACATTATATGATATTCTGACTTTTGACAGCTCTGTGTAACTGCTGTGCACATTGCTGAGATCCTCTGAGCCTGTGCACACAGGCCTCTCATGTGCTGTAGTGTTTTCATTGGCTGAAACCTTCTTTTCCCCCACATATGTTTTAAGACTTGAGGAGTGAAACTTTGTGTTAAGCTTAGACTCATGTTGATCATACTGTTTGATTATGCTATCCAAGTAATTAGCATTTGAATTAGATGGATCTGCGGTGAACTCCAACCTACAGTCGAACAATTCCTCCCATAGCATGTTGTGAAACTCAAAACCAGGTTCTGCTTTAGGCCGCACCTTCAACAAAAACTCTCTCAGACCAGGTATGTTAACTCCCGGGAAGGAGAAGCCAAGTGTGCCTTGCAGGAGAAAGTGGAACTGAGGTGAAGTTAGCAAGTTAGCGGCGACCCAGGATTCACTGGCCACCCATTGGATTCCAGTCACGTTCCTGGCCGCAAGCTGATGAATTGAAAAGGAAATACATGAGTACATTATGATGAATATGGAAGAATGTGTTTGCTGGGCCCTGATCAACAAATGTTTTTGTTCACTGGGGTCATGAGGACTCACCTCTGAGAACAGCTCGAGGAGCTGCCTCTCCGAAGCAAATGCCACCACCACTTTAGCCTTTGAGCTCTGGAGGGTGTCTGCCATGGCTCCAATCTGAACCAAGGTAGGGGATTGCGGGATGGTTAGATGGTATGCAAGGCAGCCTCCCCGTTGTCTGAACTGATGAGAGAACGCTTGGATTCCATAGCGACTGTAGTCATCCTTACAAACCAGAGACAAACAGGTGATGTGAGCATGAATGAGAGTATGTTGAATTAGTAGTTTTAACAGTTTTAACTATTCATCTCACCAGGGTCCCTACAGTGCCCACCCAGTTCCATCCAAAGAAGCTAACCAGCTCAACCAGACCCCTGACTTGAAACAGATCACTGGGCACTGTGCGGAAGAATGACGGGTAGATATTCTTGTCAGTGAGACAGGCACAGGTGGCAAAATAACTAACCTGAAGGCAAAGTTATGAAAATGTATGCAAAGTTATGAAAGAACATTTTCTTTTCAAATATGTGTATGGACACTTTACACTATAGGTCAAGTAATATGATACACAGTTTGAGGTTAAACTCACCAGAGGGATGCTGAAGGGACCCAGAATGTGTGCAATAGCACCAGTAGGGGATGAAGAGGCAAGGCCAATCACAGCCGTTATTGGAGATCCAGTTCGACACCGTCCTGAAGTTGTGGTGCTTTCTGTTATTGTTCCATTTCCCCTCATAGACTTTTTGTCATCATCAGGGTAGTAAAATGTTTCCCATCCTTCAATACCTTCATTTGCTCTCATCCTTGACATCCTTTTCATTTTTCTTGTTTTCTCTACTCTACTATAATTCACACTTTTCCCATCTACACCCAACATGTTTTGTCCTTTCGTGCTGTGAGTGAGTAAAGACAGAAGAGCTCTGAGGCTGGTGTGGACGTGATCACAGCTGTCCATGATGTGGTAGCCAAGCCTCACACCAGGAAGCAGAGCTGGGTTACGGTTAATTTCCTCCACTGCAAAGATCATTGTCATCATCCACCGGAAGGCTCTGTTGTCAAAACTGGAGAAGCAACACAACCCAAACAGCAACAATTAGTACACAATAAAAAACGTGATCAACATTATCAACACCTTGCAACCTGTAAAATAGAGAGAACCAAATGTATATATATTGAATAATGAAAAACTAGTTGTGCAGAAAAGCTTGCTCAGAGAATACTTAAAGGAGAAACAATACCAAATGATGTGTGTTATCATATTTGTTCATATTAGCTTTAAATTAATCCTAAAAATATATACAGTATACTGCATTACCCATCTGCTTACCCGTTGCAAGGTTGGTTCTGGGGTTTGGTATGGTAGGTGTTCTGGGAGTTGGGGACAAGGTAATGTACAGGGAACAACCCACCAATGATCACGTCTCCCTCTGAACGATGGGCCAGCAGTTCGCTGTTTCCCAGTATCACACATTCAGACAAGAGTGATAGACCAACATCGCTTACTCCCTCTGTCCTCAGATCAGACAGTGGCCCCATCAGTATCCGCTCCTCCTCCCCCAGAGCTCTTGTGCCAAAACGCAGCTCAGACTCACCTGTTTGAAACAGGTGAGAGACCATTAAGACTTGGAGGCTTGGCAGGAGCCAGAGAGATTTCCAGAGGGGAACCACCAGTGGTGGATGCACGGGCAACACTGGCTTCATAATGACACAATATAGTTGCTGATGAAGAGAAATAAAATTGACAAAACACACAAAACTCTTGAAAAGACTCAGAATGTGATTAATATGAGTTTGTAAAAAAAAGTCTACAAGAATGAATTGTTCCTTTATGATGGAACAGAGGATGATGGTAAGAATGTATGCTTGTAAAGGGGATGTGAACTGGCATATATAAAACTGACGAACCTTTTATTATCAGCTGAGGCTTCTCTGGACCAATTAGAATGAAGATAAAAACTGAAGAAGATATAGGACAAAGGTCAGGACTTGATATGACAATGACCGTGGTCCAAGTTCTGCTGCTGTTATGATTATCATTATTATTCCGTTGTTGTTTTAATAAAAGCTATAGAAAGGCTAACAACATGAGGCTACAATCTACTATTAGTCCAGTGGACTGAACACTACACTGCGCATGAGACATCAGCAGATCCAACAGCAATACAAATAATGATCGCCTATATGAAGTGATGATACATTTTCAACTTCCGCCTCTGGTTACCAATATAATTTGTCAAATCAATTAGTTGTGCTGAAGAAGAACATTTTGTGTGACCACCCACAGCAGGGATATAAACAGCAGCAATTTTGTCCTTCTGATGAAACATTTTAAAGTACTTGCATGATGATTCACTGTTATGTCGTCCCCATAATCTATGATAACCACAGATTATACATTTAGGAGCATTTAGCAGACGCTTTTGTCCGAAGTGACTTACAATAAGTACATTTGTCAGAAGAAAGTGAAACACTTAATTTCTGTTAATACAGTAAGCAATCAGAATCAGAATCAGCTTTATTTGCCAAATATGTTCACAAACATACAAGGAATTTGACTCTGGTTTTCCCATGCTCTCAATGTACAGACACAGACTAGACATACAGCTCAAACAAGACAATGAGCTAAACATAAACATTAACTACTATAAAATAAACAAACGTAAAATAAGCATTTATCTACAATATACAGATGTAGATACATATAAAAAGTATATATACACACATATAAAAACAACAGCAATTAAATTGTAGCAGGAGGCAATGGAGCAGAGTGCAAAGATGCTGGAATAAATATGGGATGATACTTTATGTACATGAGGTAGGTGGATATGTCATAACTAGCATGTATACATTGTACAGTATATACAGCGTGCTTAGCTGTTTAGCTTCCCAAAAATATCACCAGAACGAGTTTCAAGCATTCCAATTGCTAGGTTAACCATTGCTTGTACACAACATCTCTGGCCTATGATGCTAAATGCTAAGACACAAAGGGCAATTATAGAGTGTTGCAATCATATTGAATTGTAAAGTGAATTTTAAAGTTGTTATGCAAACTGATTTAATAATTTGAAAGATTATATACGTAGTGTTTTTTTTAGTAGTGGTGGTGAGGCCAAGAGGGCTTTTGGTTTGATCAACAAGGCATTGTCCTTTAAGGATAATAACACCACCATGTGGCCATAACAAAGTTTCCTAAGCATGATCAATCCAGACCGAAGCCATGACTGACTGCACACACTGCATTCATGGCACGGACCAAAGTGTTAATAATTATACCTAAACCTGAGAATACACTAAGAAGGCTGTCATTGTACAAGGTGTCCCAAAGTTATAGAAATAGTGCAATGATTAGGTCAAATTAGTTGTGTTTATCAGAAAATGTAGATTGTTACCTTTGTTAAATGTGTGAAGCTGAGTTTGACCAACAGATCTGTCCGAAGAGAGACGAAAAAAGAAATTGTGCCCCCCCTGATTTGGGTCTGGACGAGTGTTTGTCAGTGTTGGGAATGTTACTTTAAAAAAGTAATTAGTTACAGTTACAAGTTACTTCTTCCAAAAAGTAACTGAATTAGTTACTGAGTTACAAATTATGAAAGTAACTAGTTACTAAGGAAAGTATCATATTTCATTACTTTCAAGGAATTTTCAAATGCTCAAATATTTTAAAGAATTTGGACCCCAACTCCAACCCTCTTTAAAAGAACTTAAAATGAACGTGCATGCTCAATTGTTTATGATAAATCTGAATATTATAATGAAATGGACACTAAGAAGAACAGTAAAACTTTGAAACTATGGGCTACTGTTGACAGTGGATACTCACTTATGCTAATTTATAGCACAGCCACTCCCAAGACATAACACACAGCCATAGCCTGACCCCGACTGACCTCATGACTTAAGAATGCTCTTATGGCCTCACCTACTTTGGGTTTGCCACACATACTCTGGGGGTGGGCAATGGTTACATGACATCAGTATTATTACAAGAGCTAGGGGGAAAGAAGCATCCCATTGCCTATTTCTCATCCAAATTAGACCCAGTGGCAGCCGAGTTACCATACTGATTAAAGGCAGTGGTAGTGTCAGTTATACCTCCAGTAGGGGGCAAGTGGGTTACATGCCATTAACTTTGCTTGTACCTGGGGCCTGGGGAGGGATGCGGACAACGACATCAAGATTGATGAGTAAGGAGAAGGAGTGAGAAGGGAGACATGTTTCTCAGTGATTTTATACTGTTTTAAAGTAGTATATATCTTTACTGTGAGCTGATGGTCGGACATATCACGATGTGACACATTACCATTTGGGTTATCCGTTTAAATTATTTGAATGTGTGATCATTTGGAGTCCTGAATTTTGCATGAGGCCTATATACCTTTCTATAATTGTTGTATTTTTTGGATTATAAATACTCAATGGGGAACGTGAAATGGAGAGTGCAATCCAATTACTTATTCTATCTTTGTTTTCTAATGTTGCACTCTCTAGTCACCTAGTCAGTCTAGTTAGGTGTTAACCATTTGCCCTGGGGTGAATTAATTTCAAATTACACTAAAAATACAATTGTATCTAATCAGCACACTTTATTCAGAAGAAAAGAACATGGCCAACTCAAATATAACATGATTTATGGTTTGATTTAGTTTTATCATAATGAAATGAATTTAATAACAATAGTTGCTTTCATATAGCTTTTGTTGGCAGTAAATTACTTTATACAGTAAGTGGGGTATATGACATGACTCAGGAAGGTACAATTAGTCCAGTACATGAGTCTTTTCAATGCTAATGCCAAAGACCTAGACTAAATATATTTTATGTAGAATTTGCAGGCTCATAAGGTTATGTTGACTTTTCGAAAAATGTATTCACTTTAAATATTAATTAATATATTTAAATTTTTACCCATTAAATGTTTCTTGGTGCTTTTCCCTGGCCTAAACAAAATTATAAAACATTTTGGAAAAATAATACAGATTAATCCAAAACTAGGCCATTATGGCAAAGACCTCCACAGCTACAGTGAATTTCCCAGGGGATCTGATATATGCTGGGATAAAAACTATCCAAACAGCACATAATATTAGCATACTAAATGTGATTAGCTTAGCTTCATTAAAATTATCAGGTAGTTTTCGGGCTAGAACAGCTAATACAAAACAAAATACAGCAAGGAGCCCAACGTACCCAAGCACAGCCCAGAAACCTAATGCTGAGCCTAAATGCAGATTCTACAATGATTTTCTCATTGTAGGTGGTAAGGTTTCTAATAGAGAAAGGGGGATTCAGAATCAACCACAAAATACATATCAGAACTTGAACACATGTCAACGATAGGCCTACTACAGTCATTCTCTGCTGTGTGTAGGCCCAAACCATTACATAATGTTATTACCTGGCAGTGTAGCTCTGAAGGTCATCAACACCACTAAAGTCTTGCCCAGAACACAAGAGATACATAAGACAAAAGTGATCCCAAAAGCTGTGTGATGAAGCATACAGGATTAGTCTGAGGGTCGGTGAAGGTCAGAGAACACAGGAAACACAGAGTAAAGAAGAAGAGCAGCTAGAAGCTCAGCTCAGAGATGTTGGCTCTACGTACTGGGGTAAATCTGTGCAGGAATAACATTACGCCTGTAACAATGGTTAAACAGGCTCCTGCTATGGAGAATATTGCCACAATAAATCCCAAGACCTCATGAAAGGAAAGAAACTCAACAAGTTTGGGACAACAAAAGCTCTTCTTTGCATTAAGCCCGAACTCATTGGGACATGGAAAACAGTCAGATGAATCTAGAGAAAGATATACTGTAAAATTAGGACAAATGTTTTGTTATTTGTGATTTAATTCAGAATTAGGATTATTGACATTGGTTGTACCTGAAGTATTGCTTATTTCTCCTTCAGCACATAGTACACAGTCATAGAAGCAAACCCTTCTGGAGAACCTTGCACATTCCCGGTGGACACCTGTAACTGCATACAGACACAGGCACCTGTTGCACAGATAGATTTACTACTATACACACAGTTTAAAGCAGTTGCATGACAGGAATCAAGTAATATGTTGTCCTCCCTGCCTGTATACCACCATCTGCCCAAGTGATTTCCCTTTGAATATTGAACTTTCGGCCAGGAAAAAGGGACTCATCATAGTGTCCCACGGTTACAAACTCCAGACCACCAAATTTTTCTGCCAGTTAATCAGCTCATACAAGGCCACAGGGTCACCATTGGCATCAAATGAGACGTGGTAAACATTACGAGAAAAAATCACCCTTTACAACTGATGAGCTGACCTCCCCCCTTCTGCCCTCACCACCTTTTACATGGGTGCTATTGAGAGTATCCTTACCAGCAGCCTCTCAGTCTGGTATGGCAGCTGCCTTGTTTGTTTGACCAGAAGGCCCTACAAAGGGTGGTGAGGACAGCAGAGAAGACCAGCAGGTCAGCCCAACCATCCAGGACCTATACCCATCCTGCTGCCTCAAGAGAGCAATCGATATCACCAAAGACCCCACCAACCCAGCACACCAACTGTTCACCCTCCTACCATCTGGCAAGTGCTACCGTAGCATGCGGTGCAATACTACCAGACTCAGAAAAAGCTTTTTCCCACAGGCCACCAGACTACTCAACTGACTCAAGAAAATTCGATGAACATGACAACCCCAGCACCCACAAAGACCAACTGAATGTTAAAATGATTTAAACTCAATGTCTGAACTATGGTCTTTATATGCAGAATATCATACATGTTCACGAACATATGTATCTTCATGTTGCTATTCTGCAATTTGTTATATTGCACCTTTTTATTATTGCACCTCAGTAACACACCTCAAAATTGTATACAATTCTGGCACAATGTGCATATTCTATTCTGTATAATGTATATGCCCACTGTCTGTCTGTATATGTTGTGTTTATTTTCATTCATGTGTGCACTATTATGTTATATGTTGTGTGTTAAAATATGACTTGCACATTTGGAGTATGGGGAAACGCAATTTCGATGATCTGTGTAGTTACTTGCACTAATTGCATGGTCTGATTGACATTAAAGTTCACTTTGACTTTGAGAAGGATCTAGAAGGTATTCTCTAAAACCTGGTATGATAGATTGCGGAATCTCAGAACTTCTGGATGGGTTACCCAAGCCTCACTGCCAGTCCATTGGCGAGGAGGCGAGGGATGTTGTAACAGCTCCTCCAGCAGAATCCACAAATCTCCTGGTGCTGTAAATGCCACAACCGTGGCTGTGGACCTGTACAGATTTCCATATATAAATTAAGCCTTTAGGTTTGGTTAGGCCTTTAGATTTGGATTTATAAACATTCTATTCCTTTGAAATTATTTTGGTTGGCATATCGACATTGTTTTTTGTAAACTGAACACAACTTTAACAATAATGTATAAACCTGCAGATGATAGCCACCTGTTGAATCCTGCTCTGTGGATCATATCTTTTGAATGATTCAGAGTACTCCACACATATACCCTCATTGTGCGCTGCTTGAAAAAAGGACGCCATTCCATTGTTACCATAGTCTGAGTTAGATCAGACAGAGCCAATCCTAGTCCAACCACAATGTATAACAAGTTTGGCAAGAGCGTCGGCCTGGAACTGGTCACTCAGGATGGTTCTAAAAAATGTATTGTATTGAGTATTGGGTCTTGTCAGACAAACGTGCATGTAGCAAAGTGACTGACCTATGGAAGTAATTAAACATTACAATGCATTTTTACAAGATAGAGGCACACAAATAGCATTCTGCAGAATAAAAAAAAAAACTTGTGGAATGTCACAAGGCCTGATGATGCGTGATATGCTGATGGATTACAGTTCACGGTTGTCCATGCTGAAAAAAAATAAAACATTTCAAAGATACACAGAAAATATACTTTCATTATGGTATATTCAACTAGCTTTCAAAGTTATGAAATACAATTAAAATATACAGCAACCCCCTCTATTTTGTTCTCCAACTAACTCATTTCCCTATGCATTTGATTGGCTCTGGAAGGCTGGCATCGTTTGGCTTCATTGTTTTCATGTAGTAATGCATGGGGAAAACACCCCAAATAATGTTATCCCCTTTCTCTGCAAATGCAGGAATCTGATGGGTACCCCGAAGCGAACAATCAATAGAATCAGTGTTGGCATTCTCTGCATTAGATGACTGATCTGTTCTCATGATAAGACCACCCACAGATGTATACAAAGAAAGCCCGAAACATAGCAAAAAATGAGCCCAAATTCAAGGTTGGTGTAAAAACAACTTCAACCAAACCACCCATTCTTAAAATTAGCATGTATGTGGTTACTAGGTCGTACAACTAGGCTATATAAATTACCAGCTAGAGATGCTGACCTTTTTTGCATCACGTCACTTTCTGTACACAGGAGGAAACCCAACTGCTGCCAGTTGATTTGAATCATTCAAATTTTAATCAGATAGTTGTTTATGTATGGTTGTTTTCAAAGTCTCTACAGTCACACATGGTGCATGTTCTACTACAAATGTTTTTTAAGTTTTAATTTTATGACTAAATTTTTTTAATTGTGGGCTATGTTGTAATATATATATAATAATAATATATATATACACTTGCTCTATTTTATTGACTAGGCCGCACTGAATGGTGACTCAACTTCTGAGGGCTTTTGCATATTCTGCTTTATTGCCATGTAATATGTTGCAGAGTGATTCAAAGATCAATAAATCAATCTCAAGTGGTTTTGTCATTATCTTTCTTAACAATTCTTAAGAACTAACCTGACGATCTTGGCTCACACTCACACACACACACTGTTCTTGTGGAAGTGGAAGAGCAGGTAAGAATAGCAGGTCAGGGAGCAAGACATAGAGTTTTAAATTAGAGTTATACAACTTCAGAGTGTTGGCACAACTTATAGAGTTGTGAAAAGCCACCACTGCAAAGGTGTTTCACAGAGTATAAGAAAATAATTAGTGTTTAAACGTGGTGTCTGTCATGTAATAATATACATATAAAGCCATAAACAGTTTTTTTTAATAAATTATTTGTTAGTCAAATGAATCAGTCAAATACCAATGAGGAATGTATTAACAGTGGAGAGATTAATTAATGAGTTGTTAACACCATGGACTAATTGTTTAAGAGAAGAAATGTTAGAAACTCTTTGAATTATGTTGATCTATTAAATGTTTTTGAGTGTATTTATCCGGTCAGAGTAAACTGATAAAGAATTTGGGAAGAAAAATACATGAACTCAATCCAAAACTAGAGCCCAATATGGCAAAGATCTCCACAGCTACAGTCAACCTTGTTGTGTACATACTTACTATGTACCTTCTTGTTAGGTGCCATTACATACATCAAAATGTATGTCATCATCTACAACAACATTGAGTAGCAAATAAATATTAAATTATAATGGTAACACTTTATACTACCATTCAGTAGTGAGACTTTCATATGCCCTTAGTTAATGATGAACTAATAAATAATGAAACATTACCCTACATTTTAAGATGATTAATGAGTGCTATGTTAAAGGGCCAACATCAGCAACATCTCGTCTGGTGGTAAAAGAGGGTTAATTTTGAAAATAATTAACGGGTTAAATTTTAAGAAAGGTAACGATTATGAAGGTTAGATTAGGTAAGATTAAAAATGTGTTCACTCCAGACCTCTACGTATATTTTGGGCTGTAGTAGAAACATGGCGGGCGTACCATGACGGGCACCATGTAACAATGTAGATATAAAGGGCTCATGCTAAGGTAACAAAAACACAGAGATTCAGACTCAGATTCAGTAAGATATACTGTGTATACTACTATAATCTGTTCCGCTAGATGCAACAAGACGGTGCAGGCTATGCTAAAGCAAGGTCAATTCCTGACCTTGGGGGCGGCAGTAGCTCAGTGGGTAGAGCGGGTCGTCCACTAATCGTAGGGTCGGCGGTTCGATTCGCTCCTCCAACTGTCTGCATGTCGTAGTGTCATGAGGATGACACTGAACCCCAACTTGCTCCCCGGGCGCTGAACACA
>JAOPUH010108800.1:0-11501 GCA_027123175.1 Urophycis cirrata | reverse complement strand
CACACACACACACACACACACACACACACACACACACACACACACACACACACACACACACACACACACACAAGGATGAAGCAAGGGCAGAGTGAACAACTGCCTCACTCACTGTAACAGACAAAGGCCCGTTGGTATTCACAGGTTCCCCAGTGCCACATCCCATCCAGGGTGAAGGCGCAGTGCTGCTGCCCGGTGGCTTCCAGGTCCCAGTAGGAAGGGGTCTCCCTCCAGTATCTGAAGGAGGAGCCGCTCCCGTCTACCCAGGACCAGGGCTCCGCGTACAGGCCGATCCAGGCCAGCGCCCCCTCTGGCACCTTGGCCTGGACCTCCACGTTGTCCTCTGCGTCTCTGATGAGGACCAGGTCCATGTGGTGGGCTCGGCAGTAGTCCCGGGCCTGCTGGAAGGTCATGGCCTTGGCCACCAGGACTGACCTCTCCTGGAGACTGTCTGTTGGAGATGATGGTTAGTGGGAGCAGGGCAGTAGAGTGAAGCAGAGGCTATGGGCTATGGCGCCGGGTCGGATCCCTCAATGTCCACAGCCAAACCTGTAGGCCATCTTTAGCAAGTTGCCCCTTACCCCTACCTGCTCATAAGGGACAATTATCTGAACCGTTGCTCCAGGGCTCCACAGAAATCACTGTGCCACATCACCGTCAGCCTTCGGTGGCCGTGCAGTACCTTGCACAGGTTATCATAGCAGTGTATCCCAGCCGAATTAAAAACAGGACACTCGTGAGAAGCACCTGCTTCGGTGTTGTGCAGGGGCACATTTTGGAAAAATAAGAGCAGCGATAAGAGGTAAGAGGTGCCCTACTCAAGGCCTCCCTTCAAGGAGAAGCTGCAGAATAAAACCTTTAACCCACTAGTTGCCCCGAGAGGATTGGCCGAAGTCAAAGAAGAAATACGTCATTGTCCATCATGTTAAAGCCCAGGAATTAGCCCTTTGAACGACACTTCGCCAAAACATTTTCTTTCCTTGGGCCGGGTCTCACAAAGAAGGCGCCGCTTGCTCCATTACTTCAAGAAGCATGCGAGCGTGTCTCACCATCGTAGCAGATGAAGAAATTCGGCACGTGGCACTCCACGCCTTTCCATTTTCCTGTCATTGTCATGGCAGCACAGAGGTCCTTCCTGTGCCCGCTGACGGGCTCGCCGGCTGCCCAGTTCCTGAATGTCTGAGCGCCGTAGTGAGCGTCATCCCACAGAGTCCAGGTCCACACGGGAACCCCCTGGTGCAGGCCGATCCAGAAGTCCGTGGGGTTGTGCTTTTGCACCAAATCTTGCAACCGGATCAAATCCTGGGCACTGCCGATGGCGGCCAGGTCCGTGTAGTGCAGGCGGCAGTAATCCCTGGCTTGGGACCAGGTCAGTAGCTCCTTTGAGACCACCACATAGTCACGACTGCACCTGTAGCAGTGGTCTGTTTGGAGGAGGCACTGGGGTGGGAGAGGGGGTGGGGGGGAGGGTGGGGGGGGGACAAAGAGTCAGGTTGAGCCTGAGAGCTGCCGCCCCCACAAGGACATCCCCATACCCTGCTACGGGACCACAGGTACATGGTGTCGTGTGCTGAAATATTACATTGATGTATTTTATTTTACTTCCGTTGGAAAGCGGTGTGCTGAAATATTTTTTAGGTTTTTTATTCTGAGTTTTGAGAATACATGGCTAACTTTGACCTGTTTCCCCTGATGCAGTACTCAGAGGTGCTCATCCTACCCAAAGGTGTCTCCAGTGTACGTGTAAATATCTTATTCCCGTAACTCACTTGTGTTGATGACAGCTTTTCAAACTTCTTTCAAGATTGCGAGGAGGCATGCATTGTTTAACACCACAGTCCAGACAGACACATACGCACTCACCCTTCCTCGGTGGTCTCTGCGGCATTGCCTTGTGATATATCTCCTTGAGGCTATACACCTCCACCTCAGACACACTCATCCCCACCTCCGGGGAGTACAAGTCCACGTAGCGACCCACCATCCCACCACAGTCCAGAGTCTGGCTTTGACTAGACAACATCCACCCACAGCTGAGAGAGACAGACAGAGAGACAGAGGAGAGAGGTAAGGCATGAAGGCAGAATAGACAGGCAGCTATATACTGTAGATGGACAGACAGATGTATAGATGGACTAACTGGTCAATATCTAGACAGATGAAGAAACAGGTTCTCATCGCCGGGCTGTACAGACTGACAATGCCACAGTTTGATAGCACCAACGCATGGACACCTGCACATGTGGTATGTTGTTTCTGTGTATTCTGTAATCCCTGTTATTAAGCACAATCATCAATCATCATCACCCACATTTCAATTAAGCTCCCAGCTAAGAACATCAAGATGCCAATAACATACAACAAACAAGGCCCGACACCATCACATTGTCATTACGCACCAAGCGGCGCTCTTGGCTCTGAAACGCAGCTGGGTGAAGTGAACTGAATGCAAATTTCTTCAGTTCCCCCACCTAGCTACCATTTACAACCAAGGTGAACCCAAGATGGCTGCTCTGTCAAAAAGGCCCCTAACATTACATGATGTGTGGTCTTTGACTTCACCTGGGGTTGATATTGCCATCGCCCTCCAGCAGGTTCCCAACTTTGACTTCTACTGGGGAGCAGCAGCCAGTCTTGGTAAAGACCTGGATGGAAGTCACGTTGTGGGGGACCAGAAGGTCAACTCTCATCCATTGGAAGAACGGTGGGGTGTGCACAAATGTAGTGGTTCGTGCGTCATTTAAAAAGCTGGTTAACCCTGAGTCTGTCGATGAGCGGGCTGGCACCCCCTTCAAAGCCACATTCACTGAGCAGGTCGAATGAGGGGAGAGCAGAAGGCACATT
This sequence comes from Urophycis cirrata, assembly GCA_027123175.1. Lineage (NCBI taxonomy): Eukaryota > Metazoa > Chordata > Actinopteri > Gadiformes > Phycidae > Urophycis > Urophycis cirrata. The sequence continues at coordinate 8,657 of JAOPUH010108800.1, read as the reverse complement.
GTAAATGAACTATGACCTCCTGTGGTGGGAGTGAATGGGGGTGATGGGTTCCCCAAGGAGGCTGTTTGGATCCCCTTCTATTTTCATTAAACATGTACGTTAAAATTAAAGTGTTATGCAGATGATGTCTTAAACCCAAAAAAGAAAACATATCCCTCGTTTTATCAATTTAGTCAGTTTCATGCATGGCATCAGCTTGTCCACCGAAACTAAATGTCATGTAGTGTGAGCATACCAACAACCATGGCAGAGATGTAGGGTTGGCACAGGCTCAGGGACTTGTTATTTCCAGGGAGGAACACATGGACGTATCGACCCTCCAAATTGGCACATTTATATCTGTAAAGTCGGATCCTGGATTCAAATTCCACTATGGCACACCTGGACAGGAAATGTAATGGAGAAAACTTTAGTTTCAACCTAGTGTTTGAAATCTTGACCATGATTCACCTATTGGTTGAAATCCTGACCCTGATTCACCTTTTATTACTGATTGTGTCAGAAAAGCCGACACGGATCTCAGCACCATCCAGGGTCTCCGGCAGTGTTTGTCCCTCGATGGAGAAGGTCACTGCCCCTATCCTGTGCACCTTCTTAAGGTCCAATTTCCAGGAGGGGTCATCTTCTGGCTCAGTGGTAACGCAAGAGGTTGAAGTGTTGCCAGACGACCAGGTACCAGTTCTTCCCCTCACAGTGCCTTCAGAGGACAGTCATTTAGGTTTAGTACACACATGACAAGCACATGAACAATTTAAAAGGGACGGAATGAAGTGACAATAGTGTGGATTGACTGCATTTATATCGCTGTCATTCGACTACTGAGCATTCACCTTACTAACACAATCACACAAAGGGTTAAACATTTTCCATCAGGGCACTTTTAACACTTGAATCAGTGAAGCAGCGGGAATCAAACCGGCCACCTCTCCATTTATAACACAAACTGCTTGACCATTGCCATCGTGGAGATGTAAGCTGCGCTATTCACCCGCTTTGATTGAGAAGGTGCCATAGACTTTGACCTCGCACATGGCCCAATCGGACCCATTGGGTTTATGGATGTTGACGTAGCGGCCCTCCATGTCGCAGCTGACGGTGGCGGTGGCGTCGGCGACGGATGTAATGACCGCACACCTGAGTAAAGGACAGAATAACAGGGTGGGTGAAAGCTTTGTCGACATGGACAGAAAAGAACAGCTGGATGGAGAGATGGGTTAGTGATTGGGGTCATGCCCTCTCTCCTGCACTGACCTCTCTTCCCCTTAGGCAACGCTGCCCCCCCCAAACTGTTCTCATGATGGTTTTTACGGTTGCCATGGTATCCACTGAGTCACAGCGGCCACCGTGCATGGTTTCCACGGCTCCTCACCTGGGATTAGAGTTGCCATCGTCCAGGAGGGAGTCGCCGACGCTGACCTGGGCCCCCAGCAGACCCTGCGTGCAGCAGTCCACACTGGTGGTGATCACCACGCTTGTGACTGTGTAGGACACCAGCAGGTCCACCTGCCACCAGGCGCCGGGACCCTGACTGAAGGTGGAGCATGTGCCGAGGGCGGTGCGCGGTGTGGAGTCTCCGTCGATCAAGACGTTGGCGTTGTGAGCATCGTCGCTGCCGGACTGGCGCGCCACGCCTCCGCGGGCCACGTTCACTGGAAGAAGCGCCGTTTTTGAATTCACGCTCTTTCTGACATGTTACCACAGTAACATGTAACAGTGTAACAGTGTAACACTTTACACTGTTACATGTTACAGTGTTACATGTTACAGTGTTACACTGTTACATGTTACAGTGTTACAGTGTTACATGTTACAGTGTTACACTGTTACATGTTACAGTGTTACATGTTAGTGTTACATGTTACAGTGGTACACTGTTACATGTTACAGTGTTACATGTTACAGTGTTAGAATTAAGAGAGGGATGTTTAAGAACACCTAACGTGAATGAGTTAGATACAGCCTGCTTTTTGACAGCACATGTATTCACTTAAAAGCAATTTAATGTTTCTGTAAATCCAACTATAAATGTACTCTTTTAATAAAATGTATTATTTTTTTCCAGAGAACACTTGCATCATACCACACTGTGATTAGTAATAGTTTGCTTGTGGCCCTTTACTTTCAGAGACCTTTCAGAACCTTCATATATTTTTATCTATCAAAAATGCATCATCAAATACATGTATCTATAGCAATCTCCTGCGACTCCATGCAATGTCCTGATCCACAGGTTGGGAATTTTTAAGCCTCATCAAGGTTGTGCTCCTCATTCACGAGACCTAGCAGAAGTAGTAGCAGTAGCAGAAGAAGAATTCTAAACACCAAAGACAATACCGGCACATGACATAGAGAACACATAGAATCACAGAAGGATTATAAAGATACAGGTGAGGCTAGCCAAGCAGCACTGTCACTTTCATGTAGCCACTGGTTAGTCGCCTTGGATGAAGGCATCTGCAAAATGATTACATACTTAACAATGAAGAAACAGTGGAGGAGACTGTTACTGTAATGACGTATCGTTACATAAACGATACGTAAAGTATCGTTAGGGTAGAGCCTGATATCTCAAGGTTAAATTTATATGGAAATGACACATTTTCCTTGAGCATCAGCTGTTCCTTATGCAAAAATGTTGTCCTACCTGGCAGTGGTGAGACCTTCAGAACCAGAACCAGGGCCCCTGTGAACAGGAGTCATACGGGAACAATTTCTTTCACTTTTGGGGCATTTGAGGAAAATGCTGAATTTGGTCCGAGTGTATCATAGGATGGGATGTCAAATTTTACTATATGGGTATATGTGTAACGTATATGTAGTGCAAAATAATGTAAAAAAATAATAGTACAGAAACACACACCCATACACCAACAATTAACTTAACAACAACTAACAATAAAATTGCAATCACAAATAATGATAAATAGTTTACATTAACTGTAGTTAGAAATATCAGACAGAAAGAAAATAGATTTTCATAAAACATTGCAAGCTATCTAAATACAAGGAACAAAAAAAGGAGCTAATACTCACCCATCAAAATCAAACTTCTCCAACCTCCAACCATGGTAAGAAGTCAACCTTAAGTCCTCTTGTTTGAACAAAACATGCTTCACAAAAGCTCTTTAAGTTGTCTGCAAGGTGACAGATTAAGAGCTCCTGTGTTAAAGATTATGTACTTCCTTTATCTGTCCCTCTTGAGTAAATCTCAGACATGCACTCAAATCCCTGTCAGTATAATTACCATAAAGTGTGTGCGTATGTGCTGCACGCAAACGTCCGTACCGATGGGAGGTTTGCATTTTGATGTCACGCTGGAAGCTCTGATTGTGAAGTCTTTTGTTTTGTCACGAAAGTGATCCCTGGTTGGTGTTCACAACCAATGGGAAAATGTTATGTATGTTGCCATTGTGTCATCGAAGTTACGAACAACGCAGTTCAGTATATCAAACAGCTGTGCATTTTGATGGAAAATAAAACATTATATGACATACATGACAAACTCTTGGAAAAAAGATGGGAAATCTCCAATGAGGACAGAGTCTCAATGATCCTTATAAGTCCTAAATGAACAAATGATTTAATCAATACATTTAATTTAAATTACCCATATTCCAATTACATAAATGTACCAAATCCCCTTGTATTTTCTCGAAAGAATGTCATGCAGCTCCTTGATTTTTTTTGTAATAAAGCCTACTCCAAATTTGATTTTATACTTAGATTTTCCAATCCAGTTGCCCATTTAGAGCCTACCACTGTGGTCAGACTTCGACACAGTCGTCGCCAAAAGTCAGTACCCCTCCTCACCACTCGCGCTGATCTCGTCATTACTGACACTGCGCTAGCCTGGTTCGCATCTTACCTTATGGATCGCACTTATCAGGTCACATGGAATGGCTTCCTGTCCAAACCCCGCTCGCTAAACACTGGTGTCCCTCAAGGCTCAGTACTAGGACCGCTTCTGTTCTCCCAATAACCCAGCTCTTTAGGCTCTGTAATCACATCACACGGCTTCTCCTATCATTGTTATGCCGACGACACTCAACTGTTTCTCTCCTTCCCCCCCTCAGGCACTTGGACAACTGCACATCACCTCAAGCTCAATCTCGCAAAGACTGAGCTTCTCTTCATACTGGAGAAAGACTGCCCTCACAGGGACCTCGATTCCTTTGCATGTCTTGACATTAAAGCTACTTTGACTTTGACTTTGACTTACTGGTCTCCGTCGAGGGCACTCACCCACCGCAAGGAACCTTGGCATTATACTCGACAACCAACTGTGCACTGCAGACATCACTGTAGTGACCCGATCCTGTAGATTTGCTCTCTACAACATCCGCAGGATCCAGCCATTCCTCACAAGATACAGCTCCTGACCCAAGCACTTGTCATCTCCCGCCTTGACTACTGCAACTCGCTCTTAGTTTGCTCTTAGCTCTTAGTTTCCAGAACACTGCAGCATGCCTCGTGTTCAACCACCACAAATTCTCCCACGTGACCCCCCTCTACCATGACCTCCACTGGCTCCCTGTAGTGGCTCACATCAAATTCAAGTTGATGGTACTGGCCTACAAAGCTGTTAATGGAACTGCCCCTACCTACCTCCAAGCATTAGTGAAACCCCACGCCCCTGCTGGAGCACTCCACTCAACTACCTCAGCTGGTCGACTGGTACCTCCATCACTAACAGGAGGAAAAGGTCGGATGGCAAAATCACAACTCTTCTCCATTTTGGCACCGCAGTGGTGGAACAAGCTCCCTGCGGAGTCACTCCACATCTTCCTGAAGAGACTCAAGACTCACTTATTCAGAGATCACCTAAACCCTGCATGACATCCATCCTCTACCCCCTCCCATAAAAAATTCCAAAAAAGCCCTACCCTCTCTTATATGTTGTATGTCTTGTATGTCTGCCATCTTTGTAACTTGACACTTAGTTTCTTTTAAGTTTCAGTTTCAAGTTTACTGTCACATGCTAGACAACAATGTACATTATTACCAGCAGTGAAATTCTTGTTGCTCGGGTCGTTCAACTTTGCTATATAACATAAATACAAATACAAATGAAAAAATAAAAAAGGGGCAATATGAACAGAAAATTAAGAAGAAAAATAGACTCCAGAATAGAATAACTAATGTAAACACAATAAATAGATAAATAAATGCTTTCTAAAAGAATGAAATGAAGTAATGACGTAAGGTGCAGAGACATAGCAGCTAAAATAAAAATAAAAAGGCCTGTGGCCTGTGTGTGTGTCTGTATGTGTGTGTGTGTGTGTGTGTGTGTGTGTGTGTGTGTGTGTGTGTGTGTGTGTGTGTAGGGGGGGGGGGCAGTCATGTGTGTGCAGAGTTGCATCAGCAGTTCAGTAGCCTGATGGCTTGTGGAATGAAGCTGTCTCTGAACCTGCTGGTTCTGGTCCGGTGGCTCCTGTACCGTCTGCCAGAAGGGAGGAGCGTGAACAGACTGTGGCTCGGGTGGCTGGGGTCCGAGATGATCCGCTGGGCCTTCCTCCTGCAGCACTGGCTGTAGAGGTCCTGGATGGTTGGCAGCTCGGTTCTGGTGATGCACTGGGCCGTCCTGACCACCCTCTGCAGAGCCCTGTGGTCCAGGGCAGTGCAGCTGCCGTACCAAGGCGTGATGCTGCCAGCCAGGATACTCTCAATGGTATACCTGTAAAAGTTGGTGAGTATCCTGGAGTCCAGACTGAACCTCCTCAGTCACCGGAGGAAGAAGAGTAGCCGCCTTCATGACCACACCTGTGAGGTGTGACCAGCTCAGATCCTCACTGATGTTAATCCCAAGGAATCTGAAATGGCTGACCCTCTCCACCGCTGACCCCCCGATGTGGATGGGTGCATCTCCCTCCCTGCAGCCTCCTGTAGTCCACCATCAGCCTCTCTCCCTGCAGTCTCCTGTAGTCCACTATCAGCATCTCTCCCCGCAGCCTCCTGTAGTCCACCATCAGCTCCTTCGTCTTACCGACGTTGAGCAGGAGGTTGTTATCCTGACACCATGATGTCAGGGCTCTCTCCTCTGCTCTGTGGGCCGACTCGTCACCGCCAGTGATGCAGCCGATGATGGTGGTGTCATCAGCAAACTTAATGACGGTGTTGGAGCTGTGTGTGTTCGTGCAGTCGTGGGTGAACAGGGAGTACAGCAGGGGGCTGAGGACACATCCCTGGGGGACACCGGTGCTGAGAGTACGAACGAGTAAGAACGAGTCTGAGGATCAGTGTGAGAATACCATTTGCCTCTATGTGAAACAGTTTTATATTAAATGTGTAAACTGCTTAAAAGGTACAGTGTATACGGATTAGCGACATCCAGTGGAACACACTTTTAATATTTAATCCATTTAATACAATATTCATACGTTTGTTTTACTTGAGAGTATAATCCCATGGAAGTTAGAATAATTGTGCTTTCGTTATTTAGAATGGACCCTTTATAGTATATCGACACGGGGAGTGGGTCCTCATCCATGGGGGCAGCCATGTTGCACCACCATGTTTAGTCAAGAACAGATAGACGCCTCTAAAAACAAAAAAAGAATCAGCAGTAGGAAGGAGGGGAGTCTCATTGAGGCTCCTCATTTACAAGAGAGACCTAGCAGGAACGCCATTATGAACGCTTCAATACTATACAGGCACATGAACATATACAACAACACGGCCAAGGATTACAAATGGAGCAGAACATTGAGTGGACGTTTACGAATGATTGGGCAATTTCGAATGACCACCAATAAATTAACAAAAGTGACTAACCTTGAACTTAACCAACCTTGTTTTTCAGATTCTTATAGATGCTCTGCTAATGCTTCATTTCTAAAGTTCAGCTCTGATGCACGATTAAAAACAAGATGGCAGCGACTTGAACATTTCTTTGGATCAAACAAATTGACTAAAGATGTGAATATGAAGAAAGGGAAATGTCCACTGGAGTAGAGATTATAATTATTGGGACCTTGTGGTCTTTATTTGTCACTCCCATGTGACATGGGAACAAAATTCATTCTCTGCATTTGACCCATCCTATTGTACATAGGAGCAGTGGGCTGCTATGATCAGCGCCCGGGGAGCAAGTTGGTTCAGGGTTCAGTGTCTTGCTCAAGGACACTTCGACATGTAGACAGTTTTTTGGAAGTGGGGATCACAGGGATCGAACCCCCAACCCTACGGTTAGTGGACGGCCACTAACCACCCGCTCTACCCACTGAGCTACATGTAGCTGTAATGACTCTAAAAGCATCATTAGGGTAGAGCCCGAGATCTCAAGGTTAAATCTACATGGAAATGACTCATTTTCCTTGAGCATCAGCTGTTCCTTATGCAAAAATGTTGTCCTACCTGGAAGGCCTGAGACCTGGAGAACCAGTGATGGTGCCTGTGAATAGGAGCCATATGGGAACAATGTGGTGGATTTTCATGATGTTTCGGGACAATGCGTCATTTGATCTAAGCTAATCGTACAGTTTGGAACTTCTGATTTTGGGACGTGTGTGTGTGTGTGTGATCTCTAATCAGTATGTTCACAAACAAATTGCTTGTGTGTGGTAAGAGCCTTTTTACTCTTCTGCAAATACTGTTTTCACCATTAAAATAGTGTGCATGCGTGTGTGTACTGCTTGTGCAATGTGAGATGCACAATTAGTTTGAATGGGTGCGATCCTGAGCCCATCACAGGTGGTTTGCATTTTGATTTCACACTGGAAGCTCCAATTGAATGACGCAGTCGTTTAGCTGATTTTAATGGGGGTCACATTATGTTGCATCGTCTTTTCACTGTCCTTTAGCGTTGTATAGCTTTTTTTTTTAATGCAGATACCGGTCATGATAAGCAACCAAACTCAAAAGTCCTCACCAAAGGGAGTTACTTCAGTGCAGTCCGCTGTACTCGGTGACGTAGCTCGCAGACCTCAGAACACTTTTGTACCGTTTGTATCAACAGGTGTTGCGTGTCCAGTCTCTGTGCGCCCCGGACCGTCCGTCATGCTTATGTCATGTTGTGGCATTTTAGACCCAAGTTCATCCAGCTAGCGGGACACGGCGGTCAAAGAGGACTTTTGTTCGTTTGTATGAGAATCAGCGCTGACAACACGGTGTAGCGCATTGCAGTGTGAATGACGTACATTGACTGGGTCGACCACACCAAGGCTTTTCAACATAAGAGCCGGGACAACACATAGGCTACATTTCCTTTTAATTTTATTACAAAAACAAAAACAGGGTTTTAAGAATTAACAGTAAAACAACCTATCTAGTCAAAATGGAAAAAAAACGAGAGGGCAATAAGGGTACTGTGTTTATGTGGTGTGTGCATGTATGTATGAATGTACAAACAATATATATATATAAAAAAAAATCTGTCATTGCAGAAAAAGAAAAAAACCTATCTGTCCCTACTGAAGAAAAAGAGCAATATTTTATTATTTATTTACCCCCAGACAAAAAAAAAAAAAAAAGCAGAACAGATGTTGGGGTGGAGATAGAGGTGAACAGGTTAAGGGTTGGACTGTTACTCCATCTTATATAAAAACAGTTGGCAGAGGACATCTCAGCATCTCTTCCATGAGGCGAGAGAACACACACACACACACACACACACACACACACACACACACACACACACACACACACACACACACACACAC
>JAOPUH010108567.1:0-7500 GCA_027123175.1 Urophycis cirrata | reverse complement strand
ACCTTACAATAAGGCTAGTGTAAATAAATGGAAGGGATTCATTAGTAGTAGTGGTCTTGTGGAACATGGTGAGTGTAGTTTATTACTGAGTAGCAGCAAGGCTAGCCTACTTGGGTTTATTGAGGGAGTCACTTCATGACATTGTGGTCACACAGGAAGACAGTGGTTATGCTTGTTTGGAGCATAGACTGTATATGGTTTGGAGGCGTTCACAGTTCACTCAGTACTAATGAAGGGCTTCCTCCTGCTGTGCTGCAAGTATGGCAAGTAGGGTCTAACACAATACGTTACAAACTCTTTTAATAACTCAAATTTATAATTTTTACATTAAACAAAAAAAAATTAATACAAAACAACAACTACATGTTTTATAAACCTACAAGAACCAGAATCACTCAGTCGCCCTTAAGAGCGCTCTTTAGGCCAACCGACAGAACTAGACTCATTCAGCCAATCTATAGGAAGCTTCTGTTCTCCAATCAACCTCAGAAGGGAGGAAGCAGCCCAGCTGGACACGCCGTCGGCCCAGGGAGAGCTGGGGTCTTCAGTGTTCAGTCACTGTCACTGTCACTGGACTCCATAACGTAGGTGCACTCCTCTCCCATGTCTGCCATGAAGCAGGGCCCTGCAGGACACATCACACACCTGCTGGTTACTCATCACACACCCGAGGAGACTCCACAGACCTTCAACGCCGCATATCTGGATCTCTTAGTGGCCTATCAGTCTGTGAACAACTGTATCTCCAGCTATACAAGGTGTTTCTCCAGCTATATAAGGAGTATCTCAAGCTATATTAAGCTGCATCTCCAGCTATATAAAAGGTGTATCTCCAGCTATATATAAGGTGTATCTCCAGCTATATAAAGGTGCATCTCCAGCTATATAAAGGTGCATCTCCAGCTATATAAAGGTGCATCTCCAGCTATATAAGGTGTATCTCAAGCTATATTAAGCTGCATCTCCAGCTATATTAAGCTGCATCTCCAGCTATATAAAGCTGCATCTCCAGCTATATAAAGCTGCATCTCCAGCTATATAAAGCTGCATCTCCAGCTATACAAGGTGTATCTTCAGCTATATAAAGCTGCATCTCCAGCTATACAAGGTGTATCTTCAGCTATATAAGGTGTATCTTCAGCTATATAAGGTGTATCTTCAGCTATACAAGGCCTGTAAGGGTGGGGTATCCATACCGCGGAGGGTTGCATCCTCTTCTTCCTCTTCGTCTTCCTTCCAGTGCTCCAGGTCATAACTCACCAAAGGGTTCTGAGGGAAATTACATTATGGTTTATCGCTAGTCATGGTGCCGCCATGTTAGCACGATGGTGTCATCAGAGGAACCTTGTTTCTCAGCAGGTTTTTCCAGAGGCCAGGTGGTTCTTTCAGCAGCAGGAGAACCGGTTGGTTGCACTTCATGGTCCAGTTGCATGATGCCGCGGCCACCGTACCAGACAGACCCAGGTCAGCCCGGTACAGCCTCCCCCCTACGCTACCGCTGTTAGCATGCACACACGCGCACACACACGTCATCACTATGAATATGGATCTAGTAGATGGTGTGATACAGGGTCAGCAGCTGACCTGTAGACAACTCTGTCAGGGTAGAAGTCACAGTGCTGCCCCTCTGGGTTGATCAGCTTCATGGTCATCGTCACGCAGTCTGACGTCTGGTACCACCTGACCTGGGGATGGAGACTAACACAGCCAATCACATCAGTCCCCTGGTACTGCCTGACATGGGGGTGGAGACTAGTGTATAATTCGAATGCTGGGCAGCCGCAGCCTACTGTTTAGGGCTTCGGACTTGTAACCGGAGGCCGGTTTGAACCCCGACCAGTACGAATGGCTGAAGTGCCTGTGAGCAAGGAACATCACTCCTCACTGCTCCCCGAGCGCCGCTGTTGGCAGCTCACTGCCTTGGGATTAGTGTGCTTCACCTCACTGTGTGCCTCACCATCACTGTGCTGAGTGTATTTCCACTAATTCACGATTGGGTTAAATGCAGAGACCAAATTTCCCTCACGGGATCAAAAGAGTAATTCTTAGTTTTGAAGGTGTGTTAGGTCAAGGTGCAAAGGTCCAAACTCACACGATTGGAGCGTTGGCACCCGTCTCCCCAGGCTGGACGCTCACGCGGGTTGCCAGGTTGTGGTCACTGAACCCACTGAACACAAGCGTGAGACAAGATGAGTGCAACGTTCTGTTGGACGGCGAGTCGTACACTGTAAGCTGATCAGCTCAAGTAGATGATTGCAATGTACTTAATGTTGGCAAATTATAAAACCAGCTAATGTCAATCCAATCTAGTACATCTCAGTTGATCTCGTTAGTTTGCTTGCTTCCGGGGCTGCAGCACGCTGTACTCGTTTACCAATTTGTTTAATCTCTGTCAGCCCAGGTTACCGAGCAGAGTGAATCATAACACAAACCACAACAGAAACAAATGTTCAGATTCAACATTTCAATGGAGAACATTATCGAAGAAGCCAGTATTTGGAATGTTTCCTTCCTTCGTCTCCGATGACATATCATGGTCATTGTTTGATTTAGTACAGTAAATATACATATATAGTTCCTTTGAGTTGTGTTAATGTGTTATTCAAGTGTTTTACCTTCCCGTGGGGTCAAGGCCTCTTGGTACATCGGCTCTGCTGATCGATTCCCCACTTCCATTTATCTCACAGGAGAAAGCTACACACACGCATACACATGTTTAACTAACTGATTCTATCTGATCTACATCTGGACCACGGTTCTATGTGAAGGTATAGGGAGAGTACCATTCTCTCCAGGAGGGAGGTGTCCAGGGTCAGAATTCGTGAGAACATCCATCCTGCAGGAAAACAGAGGAACGATTTTCTGTAACAGGTGGGTGAACCCTAACCCTAGTTTAGTGGAAGTTGGGCCATGCTGGGCTAAACTAGGGCAACTTCAAGAGTTCTGTTTGGAAACAAAATTGAAGAGGCACAAGACACACGTGAAAATGTTGTTAGATGTTTAGCAAGGCAGACAGTGAGGACTGACCTGGTCAGCTGAGCATCCGTGTGGGCGTTCACCAGCCCAGTCCCCTGGCTCTCTTGCTGGAACAGCCGGTCTTCAGAGAGTTCTGGACCAGGGTTCTGGCAGTCGCTGGTCCCGTTCTGTGAGGGGTAGGGTCTGGAATCTGCTGCCCTGCAGGCTGAGACCAGAACCTCTTCTGCTGCCTTCAGCTGCTCCTCCAGAGACCCAGACAGTCTATACCCCCAGCCGGGCCCCGGCACAGGACTAAGTTAGCTTTTAGACTATCTGGATCACAGCTTATACTGCTTAGACTCAATATATCTGGATTATATTTAGCCTGTAATAGACATACTGTATGAACTGAAACCCCAATAGGTTTAGTGAAGCAGTAGGCTTCCTTGCCTATGGTTGGTCTACACATCTCACCCAAAGACATGATTGGCATCTGTGTGGTCTGTAGCCCCGCCCTCATGACACAGGTTCTTGAGCAGCTCCAGGTGCTCAGGGTTGCTGGTCCCCTTCCCGGTTTCCAGCACCAAGCGGCGCACGTCGTGGTCGTTGATGACTGTCCTCAGTCCTGGGAGACCACGCACTTTGACCTCACCGACACATAGGTTAGGGTTAGTGTGTAGTTACTGATTACTATAACATCTTCATCATGGTACCAAAGGAAAGATAATAGCTGTGAGGTGTAAGTGAAATAATCAACGTGGAAGCTACTGGGTCAGAGTGAATACAGCTGGAACAGGAACCAACGCCTGACTATTGACTTGCTTCCTCTGAAACCCTCTCTTAGCTACTATACATTGATAGTAACACCATGTTTAGTTGCAAAATGGTGCCACTGACACTGAATTATCTGTTTAGTGGTTTTATGTTTTAACACAGCTTTGATGACTTCACTTTTTCATTAACTAGAAAAAGTGAAGTTTGTTCTTGATAGTTTCGTGCCTCTAGTTTGGCCAGTTTTAACCACAGTGATATGGTTTGGACTGTGTGAACCAGTGGAGTCTCAGCCTTCATATGATAGCTAGATCAAATGACATGAAAAGATCACTATTGCTGTGCATGTGCAGTTATCGCATAACTCTTTGTTACATGCTATGGTACTTAATTTGTTTGGTGTTGGTCTTTTGGTTAGCTTACAATGGTTATCATGAATCTTATCTTTCTAGGGGCGTGTCACATGACTGCTTTCTCACGTGTTAAAGGGCCTCAAAAGGAGGGGTTTGTTTGGACATGGCCATTACTAATCAACACAAGCAGAGGCTAAGTTGAACTGCCACGTTTAACCCCTAAAGACAACCAGAGACTAATTCTCATCGTCTGACATGTTCAGAGTAAGTAGACGTGTCAAATCTTAAGTGATCTTGTTGGAGTCAGACCAAAGTATTGACTGTTGTGATGGTGAAATTATATCATGAATGTTAACCGAGTCACCACTAGGGGGCGGATGCTCCCGAGTGTTTCAATAAACAAACCTGTAAAAGAACGGTACATTAAATGATGTACTGTGGCATTCACAGTGAACACTTGATTCATTGATCACATTAACACTGATCAGATGATGATTATTAGGAGTTTACCATGGGGTCCAGGAACACCGTGTTCCCCAGACTGAGGACAACTTTGGCCTGGTGCTGATGACCTCTGACCTTCTGGCTGATGACCCTGGTCACCTGCCAGCCACACACACACACATTGATTGTTTTACACTTTTAGATCCTGCTGTCCAGACAAAAAGACAGACAGACAGACCGACAGACCGACCTCTGGATTCCAGGTGGGCTCTGAGTCTGTAGGTTGAACCCCACAGAGCACCATCTCGACCGCCTGCTCTGGCAGGACCTGGAAGTGGGCAGGAAGCTGGTGCAGCTGGTGGAAACTCACTTCCTGTTCCCGCCCCTCATCCACTAGGCACACCAAGACCCTGAAGAACAAACCATCTCCTCGCTGTGGCTCACTCAGGACCCTCGCCCTGCCAGAGAACACGCACACACACGTTATAGTGTGTGTCATACAACATGATCAACTGGTATGCTTGTCGTTACTGGGAGAAGTCCAATACAGACCAGACCCGGTTCTAACTGGGACCAGTAGACCAGACATGGTCCAGACCTGGTTCTAACTGGCAGTAGTACAGACCAGACCTGTGATAGCACTGCTCCTCCTTCAGGGCGTACAGTCCTCCCACCACCAGCTCCTCGGGGCTGGCGCCCCCCTGGGTGTAGAATGACACCATGGCGGCCGACAGCTCCTCAAAGGCCTCGTCCGATTGGCCGATGATACGACCGTAGAACACAGACGCCGTCTTGATGTGGAGTGGAAGAACCTTGAGACGCGAGAGACCGCAAAACACAGTAGCATAACACTAGATCACATAACACTAGATCACAGAAAACACAGCGGCATAACACTAGATCACAAAAAACACAGTAGCACAACACTAGATCACAAAAAACACAGTAGCATAACACTAGATCACATAACACTAGATCACAGAAAACACAGTATCATAACACTAGATCACAAAAAACACAGTATCATAACACTAGATCACAGAAAACACAGTAGCATAACGCTAGATTACAGAAAACACAGTGTCATAACGCTAGATCACAAAAAAACACAGTAGCATAACGCTAGATTACAGAAAACACAGTAGCATAACACTAGATCACAGAAAACACAGTATCATAACACTAGATCACACAACACTAAATCACAGAAAACACAGTATCATAACACTAGATCACAGAAAACACAGTAGCATAACACTAGCTCACAGAAAACACAGTATCATAACACTAGATCACACAACACTAGATCGCAGCAAACACCACATCATAATACTAGATCACAGAAAACACAGTGTAACACTAGATCACAGAAAAAAAAGGGTAACACTAGGTCACAGAAAACAGGTCACTCGGTTCCTGATGTTTAAGAGCTGCTGGTCTAGTTGATAAATCACGTGAAATAAAACTACTACAAGAGTGCTGATAATGACATGATTGGATTGGTTTTGCGTGAATGTTTCGACGAAAGAAATTATCAGATCAAATCAGGACAGGACGTGAGGATAAGGGGAAGATGTGGTGCTCACTGTCAGGGTTCCAGTGGCAGGCAGGAGGGACTGGTCCTGTTGGGGATTGAACCGGTGTCTGTCTGGACACGAGGGGCTTCTCCTGGAGAAGAGATACCACAAGCGCTGAAGACCCGCCATCCAAAGTTACTTCCTGTCTCTCCAGGAAGTGGAGTGCTGGTGGAGATCGGTATCGGTATAACTAACATTTGAACACAGTTGGTAGATAAGAGTTGAGGTAGTCGTCGTAATTATAGTTAATTGTTGTTTACTAGCGTTATGGTAGTTGTAGTCTTGAACTAGCCTATTCTTTCTCTCTGATGTATATTGTAGCCTACTCTCCAACATATACTGTAGCCTACTCTCTCTCTCCAACATAATACGTAGCTTACTCTCTCCAACATGTCCTGTAGCCTACCAGTGGTAGTAGTAGTTATAGTTAGTGGTAGTTGACCCATGGTAGCAGCAGTAACAGGTAGTGGTAATTGTGGTAGATGACCAGTGGTAGTATTAGTAGTAGTTAGTGGTAGATGACCAGTGGTAGTATTAGTAATAGTTAGCGGTAGTTGCAGTAACAGTTAGTTCTGATAGTTAACCAGTGGTAGTAGTAGTAGTAGTAATAGTTAGTGGTAGTTGAGTGTGTGACTTATCCAGTGAATCCAGACCTGCAGACCCCGAAGCTCTTGAGCAAGGCACAGAGAGGCCTGGTGGTCCTGGACTGCTCTCGGACCTTGAGGACTCCCTGGGCGAAGGAGAGCAGCTCAGGGGGCAGCAGGGCAGCGGTCCTCCTCAGGTAGCGCAGCACCCCCACCACATGGTGGGTGTTCCTCTCTGATATGAGCAGCAGGGACTGGGGCGGCACGGGGGACGGGCGGCCAGTCTCCTTGTGCTGCTCCCAAAGTCATAACATACAATGTATAACATGTGGGGGTGTGAATTGGTGCATAGTGTTGTGTTCTAGTAAAGGGATTGGATGGATTGTACAGGGGGTGTGGTTTGGTAGAGGGTGTGGTTTGATTGAGAGGGTGTGGTTAGGTTAACCACACCTAGCCAGGGTAATGTAGAGGGGCGTAGTTATGTCAATCTAAAGCTTAATTTATGCTTCCGCGTTGACGCAACGCTGGGGGGCTTACGGGACCTTTAACGTCCTTGCGGACCCCCCTTGCGTCCACTGCAAGGGCCTGACGTGCACCTCCCAAAAATCCTAGACACGCGTCGAGGCGATGCAACACCAACGCAGCAGCTTTGGCTGTGATTGGTCAGCGAACTACATTCACTGGAGATCTCTTTTCCGGTTTCCACTCGTAAACACCGCCACGGTGTGATAAATGCTTTGACTGATTGGCGACAACATATATATATATATATATATATATATATATATATAACTTTTGCCTTCATTTCTGTAAACT